>JAJOZX010000153.1:1695000-1897500 GCA_023014485.1 Bathynomus jamesi
TGCTTTCGTCTAATTACATCCTCAGGAACACTGAAATTAACAATAAGATTGGGACTATATAATTATAGATCACAAAGAAAAAAATAATATGATTGGTGCCGAAAATAATGTACGAGGAGCGTACAATTCACGTGGAATAGCTACCAGAGTTTTAGCGTCTTGCCCTTCTTATCTAAATCTAACAGGATCGAGCGAAAAAAAGGTCCTTATTAAGGTTGAAATTGTTTGTAAGTTGAATAATGGCAGACTCAAGAATGTTTTTATTAACAATGTTGCTTGAGTGAAACAAAATTGAAGAATTATTCCAATCAATACAATGGGACAGCTCTGACAAATGGACAAAAAGGGCATTGAACGACTTTCCCGTTCTAACGGAATATTGATGTTGTTTTACGCGCGTGTTGAATTCAATCTTTTTCCCGTCTGTCCAATATAAAAGAATTCACATCGTTTACAACTAATTTTATAGATAATTAATGCCGGAATTATTATTTTCCGCACCAACCATATTATTTTTGTTTTATTTTTCTTTGTGATCTATATATTATAGTCTCACCCTTGTTATTAATTTCAGTGCTCCTGAGGATGTCATTAGACGAAAGCGCTTGAGCACTATTTCGTGTTTTAATTTTCCTTCGTGGTTATTTTCATCATAAATATTATTCAAGTGTTACTTTCGTGAAATAATTTTCAGACGTATATATGTGTTCACACTCTGTATATTAAAGCTGAAGGTAAGATAAAAATCCTATAAAAATAACAGTTTCGTTTCGGACGCGTTTTGTACAGAATGTTGGTGATCAGTTGACGCATAATACAATTCATCAATATATACTGTGTGTGTGTATATATATATATATATATATATATATATATATATATATATATATATATATGTGTGTGTGTGTGTGTGTATATATATATATATATATTGTTCAATTGCGTCGTACGTCAACCAATTACCGACATCCTACAGAACGTGTCCAAAACACTGCATGGAGATGCTATAGTTTTGGGGGTATCAGGACAAAATCCCCCCGTGGACAAAATCCCCTCGCGGACAAAATCCCCCATAGACAAAATCCCCCCGGACACAACCCCCCCCGGACACAATCCCCCCGCGGACAAAATCCCCCTAAGGCTTTATTAAAAAAAGAAGAATACGACTGACTTTATTAAAGAAGAAAAATTAAAAACACAATAAGAATAAGAATAAGAATAAGAAAAGAGGCTTACAGAAACGGATTACAGAAACACGGATTACAGAAAAAATATCAAGATGACAATGATTTTGCCTTAAAATTCGAATGATACCTGCTCTAGCTTTTGTGCCTCCAGAAAAAGTTGTTGATGCTTTTGAACAATTATACGATTTTATACCAGTGGAAGGTTTGCCAATTCTCGATTATTTTGAAGATAATTATTGGAAGGCCATGCCGACGAGGACGAAGAGAACCCACTTTTAGCATTTCTATTTGGAATATGTACTCAAGAACAATTACAGAACTTCCACGTACAAATAACTCTGTCGAAGGCTGGCATAGACGCTTTGCATCTCTAACAGGATGCTCGCATCCAAACATATGAAATTTTTAAAGTTTTAGGGCAAGAAATAAGCTACCAACAGGCATTTATTTCTCAAATTATCGCTGGCTTGCCGACAGAACCGCAAAGGAAGAAGTATAAGTCTTCTTCTTCTCGCATTTTGAAAATTGTACAAGACTATAACAACAGGTCTATTTTTGATTTTCTTAAGGGAATTGCTTTTAATTTGTCTTTTTAAATTTTGAATTTTGTTTGACTTTGTGTTTTTAATTTTTCTTCGTCAATAAAGTCAGTCGTATCTTATTTGTTTGCCCGGTTAGGTAATTGTACGCCCTTGACGATTGGTTAGGTTAAGTCGTGATATTTTTGTTAAAACTTTAATAAAGTCAGTCGTATTCTTATTTTTTTAATAAAGCCTTAGGGGGATTTTATCCGCGGGGGGATTGTGTCCGGGGGGGTTGTGTCCGGGGGGATTTTGTCCGCGAGGGGATTTTGTCCACGAGGGGATTTTGTCCACGGGGGGATTTTGTCCTAGAAGCAGTTTTGGTGGCTAAGGGCAATTGTACTATATCATGCTTGTACTTGGGATTAGAACGAGAGTACTGGAGTTTCCTGAGGGTTGAAACGCCATATATATAAGGGGTCCGCCAAAAAAAAAACATGCGCTTGATTGTAACCTAATAAGTCAAAATGTGTTAGGATGATTTATACAAAATTTACAGACAATAATTACCATTAAATTTTATATAAACCAGCCAATTTTTATAACTGAATGATTAAATTTGGTTATTTAATATTAACTTGATTTTTTAGTTCCATAAATCTATGTGCACAGTGAAATAATTTTTCTCTTTTTTTCAGATAAAAATAATTACTGTAGATATCCCTCAAATGTCATTCTCTGATGAAGATAAAATAATTATTAAGCATTATAGGCTTAATAGGGGATATGGAAGGCACAAAATATTGGCGGGATTCCCCAATAAAGGATGGACACTGGGTGGACTGGATACGTTGCTAAAAAAAATTGATGCTACAGGTAGTATTGTTAGAAAAAAAGGTCATCCAAGGAGTGTTAGAACGGAAGAAAACATTGACGAAGTTTCTTCCCGAATTCTTAGCCAAGAAGATAAGCCAGGCACTCACGAGACTCCAGCGTAGATTTCAAAGTCGATTGGAATATCAGAAACTAGTGTTAGGCGAATTGTAAAAGAAGACTTCGGACTTAGACCATAGAAACGTGTACGTGGACAGAAGATCAGCACCACTGACCAAAAAAAACGAGTCCTAAATGCAAAAAAAATGCTAAGACGCATCACAGTTATGAAAGCAAGTCAAACATTTTTTACTGATGAAAAAATATTCACTGTAGAACCACCAATGAACTCTCAGAACAACAGAGTATACTCAGAATCCCGTCAATTAAAGTTTATTAAACAATCGAATTTCGGACGAAAGACTGTACGCAACAAGGAGCCACTTTTCCAAAAGTATTATGGTGTCTGTCAGTGTCTCCAAGCTGGAAAAAACATCCTCTTCATTTCGTTGAGCCCGGTGTGAAAGTTAATGGCAGATACATATTATCGAAATGTTCTTTTAGCAAGCATGATTCCAGAGATGCGTGCTCTGGCAAATGGAAGTCATTTTGTTTTTCAACAGGATGAAGCAAGGGCACATACAGCAAAAGACACTGTTGCTTATTTAAATGAACATGTTCCCGAATTTATTGAACCCGAGAATTGGCCTCCGAACAGTCCTGATTTGAATCCTGTTGATTATGGGCTTTGGGAAAACTTGTCAGAACGAGTTTATCGCGATAAGAAAATCACAAATGTTAACCACCTGAGAGATGTTCTGATTGAACAATGGGCCGAATTCCCACAAGACCAGATTAATTCAGCAGTAGATTAATTTAGACCAAGACTTCGAAAAGTAATAGAAGTTGGAGGAAAACAATTTGAACAGTATTTTTAGTTTGACATTTTAATAACAATTTTATGTGAAAGGAATTTTTGGTTGTATAATAAAGAAATTTTGAGTATTTACTGTATCTTTACATTCTATTTTTGCTTACGTGCTAAAGTGAGGTCTATTCAGCTACTGTGCTAAAAATTTAAAGAAATGTTGTCAGATAACGTTATTTTATTTTATTAAAGTTTTATCAAAAGTTAAAAGAAATTATTGAGTTTAAAATGAAAAGTACGGACGTATGTTTTTTTTGGTGGACCGACCCGTGTGTATGTATATATATATATATATATATATATATATATGAGCAAGCTACTTTTTAAGAAATTTGCAAGATACAGAGCTACAAGATACATATCTAAAATACTTTTCTTCATACATGATACTTCTCTAATTAGTTTAAGTTTGGAGACTAGAAATAATAAGGAAAAAGAACTTCCAAATCTTTTTAAATCATTATGCCTCTATATTTTAAATGATATGCCTAAAATTAACTTTGGTATGTACTGTATCCAAAAGTTTTGATAACTTAATCCTACTGATTTAACTTTGAAACCAACGCGCACTTTCGCAGGTTTTGCGCTTATGGTATCGTAAAATGTTCCTTTTAATAAGGTATTAGACTGTTTTATGAAAGGAAAAGTTGCTTCATTCCTTGAATTTCTCCGTGACTGCCCTAAATCTAATGATATATTCAAACAAGTAAATATGCCCCATAACTTGTAATAAGGCCACTTTCAGACGCTTACTCTTTATTTTTTATTTCAGGCGCGTAGCCAGGCTTCTAAATTTGGAGGGGCAATAAAATTATCGTTGGAGGAGGGGAGGAGAAGAATACTGATCTTGTAGTATGAATATTGTAAATGTAGCGAATTTATAGTTCTGTATATTATAATTTATTATTACATCTAGTTTTAAAAGTATCTTATTTTTACACTTATTTCAATTTTAGTTTGACATCGGCAACCTTTCTAGGTGAGGGAGGGTGGGGGGAGCTAGAATTGTCGGGGTAATTGCCCTCCCATGTCCTCCTTGGCTACACTACTGAATTAATTAATTATATAACTCTAGATGACGGTCGAGCCGGTAGAAGAACCAGGTACCTTTCTCCAGATATTTAGAGTAAAATATGTACGAAGAAATCCAGAGAGTTTTCATTACAGCGAGATTTCCGGTAATCCTGCTTACGCAACTCCGGCTCACGCAATAATAATTGCTCTTGTGCGATAGTGTTTTTTATGCAGTAAGGAGGGGCCAAGAGCAAATGCCCGCAAAAGCGCCCATCCCATAGAAGAAGAAGAGAGCCAAAATCAAGGTCCAGAGTTTTCGAGAAGCCTAGAGACACTGCGTTTGAAAGATGGGAGGTCATAAACAGGAGGAAAGATGGCTAGAGGACGATTGTTCCAGAGTTAACCGGTTGAGTAGATGAAAGACTGAAAATACCGATTAACCCTTGCATTAGATAGTTGGAAAAGAAAAGGAATGAGAAAGTTTATGTCTCGAGATTAGTTATCATGCATTCGGCGGCAGTACCATTAGTTGGAAGATGCGCAATTTTTATCTCAAAAGTCACGACAGCGGGGTTTGAGTTTCTTGAAATGTACCTTGTATCAAATATACCTTTTCAAGATGCAAGATACAATTTGTATCTAAAATAAGTATCATTGATACTGCCTATCCTTGTGTGTATATATATATATATATATATATATATATATATATATATATATATACACGGTGAACCAAAAGTAGGTGGACAGTAGGTTGAATACGGTTTGTGTTATATTATATTATAACTATGGTATTCATTATAACTATGGTGTTTGTGTTTTATTATATTAAATATTATAACTAAATTTATTTAAATTTTATTTTGTATTATAGTATACAAAAAAATTAAATATGTATTCTCAAAATAAACGTTAGCATTTACTGTCCACCTACATTTGGTTCACCCTATATATATAGTTAAAAATTAAACGATTTTTTTCTAAAGTTTCAACGAAACAGATTAAAAAAAACACGACAAACACATATGTAAATTTAAGTTTCAAACTCAGAACCTGAAGATATTGTCTTCTTTTAATCAGGATTCAATGGAGTGCCAAACTGTAAAGATCTGCTTTTGTTGCACGAACTGAAAGGTCATAATTAATGCATTCAATCCAATACTCAATTTAAGTCATTGTTATTCATGGATCTGCCTTCACCCCAAAATAAAATTGAACAAAGCCAAAATTGGAACGCATTAATCATTCCTAAAAGGAACATAACAGAGAAGTAAAAATTACAGTCGATCTTGGACTGTAAATTCGATGATAGCTCAGCCTAGTTACCCAAGCTTCAACTACATGAAAAATAAAAATCCAAAGTTCCGTGGAAGTAGTGATGTGTTGAAAATATTTATGTCAAATACTTCGTAACATAGGAATTATGCAAAATAATGTCCTATTTTGGAGACCCAACATGCGGGACAGTGGAACAATAAACAAAAATCTTAGTGTATAAGATAGATAGATAGATAGATAGAGAGATGGATAGATAGATAAATAACCTACCAATGTAACCCAGGTTGTTACTGGGTTCGAGTTTCGGTTAGGGCTTCATATTTCAACAATGAAGATGCTTCTCTGGGCTTCCTTGTATACAAACATATGAAATGTCTGTGAACAAGACTCGATAATTGTCTGTAGACTCGTGTTTCCAGACATGTGTATGCAGACAAAAGCGTTTGGTGTACACATACCTTAATATTAACTATTATATTCGCTAAATGGGATTATTATAATAAAATAAAGTCTGTCATTTCATTAAGATCTATGCAAAGACCCTGTATTCACACACTTCTTGACGATGGACCAGTAGGTCTCCAAGAAGTTTTTGAAAATGTTCAAGAGGTGAGGAATAGAGGCATGTCCTTTCTTGAATGGAGTAAATTTATTTGAAATAGTTATAAAAAACTTACAGCCTCTCCACAATTAGCAAAAAATTACATTGAAACATACCTCATGCGAACTATAAGTCAAAAAGATATTTTAGACAAAATTTGCATAAGGAAAGATTATACATGTACATTAAAAAATGTAACATTTGGTATTGAACTGAATAAATAGTAACTGTACTTTGTATATTGTTACATGATAGATATATTAAGAAAATATGTAGAGAAGTCATCTATAATATAATTGAGGCAGAGTCTGTCAAGTCTGTCAAAAAAGTTATTTCAAAAGCTGAAATCGGATACCGAAGATTTTGAATAGAAATTATTAAGGCAGTAAAAGCTTAATATTTACTTTAAATTCACGAGGAACCCCAGTACATCAGGGTACCGCAGACCCGTAGGGTCCATTTTAGCTAAAAAACGAACACAGCAACGAAAATCTTAACCCATTATATCAAGATCTGTGAAACTTAAGATTTCATGGCTGCGTTCTTTTCTATACTTTTATTGACTGAATAATTGACTCGCCAGTAATTGGAAGGGGCCGTAGGCACCCCAATTATTGAGGTTTGCCCAAAGTATACATATCATTATTAAAACACGCATGATAAATGTCGAAATAAACACTGTAATTGTCGAATTAATTCATAACGTTTCCAATATATAAGCTTTGCCGAAGTGTGAATGTAAACGTGTCGAATGAAAATAAGATTGCCGAATATCTGGAAATGCTAAAAATCGAAATAACATTGCCGAGTATAAACAAACATGTTTTAAATTAAATTTCAATTACCGAAAAAATATCAAAACTAAAAATATTTGTCGAATTTAAAATTATTTTTTCCGAAAATTTATGACATTATCAAAAGTCAATCGAAAACAGCTGCACAGTATTATGTTCTTACCAAGGGAGGGGCCAGGTACCCTGGACGTAGTAATTCTTTCAATGCCTGATGTGCTTAATGAGTTTTATAAAGCCAGGTAAAAAGTAATTGCTGCTCTCCAATAACTGCAGTCAGTTTAAGTTTGAGCTCAACTGTTCTGTCACAATAATTATTATCATTATCATTATTATTATCATTATCATTATTATTATCATTATCATTATCATTATCACTGTTTACTACGAAATCTCTTAGAATTTCTGTTAAGTATATATAATCAATGCATCCTCGCCTTTTAAAAGAAAAATGAGTCGAACCAATTTGGTCCAAATCGATATACTATTTGCTCATTATAGGGATTGATGATTATAACCATTTCAATGACAGTACAAACAAATACAAAGACAAAATTCTTAAATGTTTAATTTCCGGTTACACGGATTCTTGGACGAATTTTCAGAATAGACGAATAGTTAATATTTCTTTATCACAAACAAAAGGTCAGAATTATTTCTTATTTCAACAATAAAATGTAACAATTTATTTCAAGAAATTGTAATTCTTTGCAAATACAAATATTAAGGTTTGTAATAAAATTATATGTTTTCTATTTACTTTCCTTTACTTTTCGTTATTATCAATCTTAATACTTATTTACACTTATTTTTGTATTTTATAAATGCGTAGACCAGAGCTTTCCAAACTGTGTGTCGCGACACATTAGTGTTTTTTGTATTTTGAAAATTTTGATTTTTCTATCAACAAAATCGGCTACAAGATAAACCACCTACTGAAAAATTATCTGATATTTGATATTTGATAACAAAAATTAATTAATTTGTCGTGAAAATTTTTATGCTTAAATAGTGTGTCGCCAACGTGAAAAGTTTGGAAAGCTCTGGCGTAGACGAATAGCGTGGCCCGCCATTAAAACTTAGAACGAACAATGCGAGGGAGTGGGGAAATGACGTCAATTTATCACTATTTTCTGATTTTTTTTTAATTGAAACAATGGGCAGGACGAGGAAGGCGTGCGGCAAATTTATCATTATAATTTGGCCGTGGAGAGAGATTCATTTAAGTAAATTTAAATTCATAATGGCATCTTAGACAAAAACGCACTTCTCATATCTCAGTGAATTCGAAACTGACCAGGGTAGGCTATATGCCTTTAGAATTTCCAACCTCTCTCTAATGGTTGTTAATTAGTGATTTATATTTCAAATAATTACATTTTACATATGTTTATTTCATACATTTTAATCAGTTTATTAAATTTCTTATTAAAACCCGATACACGACAGGTTAAAACGGATCATTTTAACATTTGAACAAGATTAAAACTACGACGTCGAAAATTGTATGCGAAATAATTGTAACACTCTTTAAGCAAAATAACAATAATGAACAACTAATCACAAATAAATAATTTTTTAATAATTAGAGAGGAGGTGTCTTTTCACAAATTATTTAACCACATCCTGCTGATCGTGAACTGTACAGGGATTTGGTACTTCTAAAATTTGGATGGACATCAGATTGAATGCCTTCAAGGTGAGATTTCCTCTCTGTTTATCATTAATTTCACTGAAATTTAGCAAAATTTACAGTGATTGGCATATCCCTGACAGGAGCTGGGTCTTTTTTGAACCAATGGAAAAAAATTTAAAAGTATCCACCTGATATTTATGGACTGATTTGGCGTTCATAATTTAAAAAAAAAGCTCGTCCCTTAGTGAAGACTTTGGCAATTATGTTATAATGTTATAATATTTCAGACCAACAAAGACCCGAGGATCAACTCATGGCTGGTCTACCTAACTGTGTTACTCTTAAGTTGTGAAATGATTATATTTGGATGCTAAATTGAGAATTGTAATTACATTTCGTGAAGTAAAGCCCTGAATTGGATCGTTAAGCTTAAGAATTGATATAAAATCGTCATATAATTTATATTAAAGCACTGTAAAGAAAATATAAAGAGACTATTTTATATTATTTTATGTACTTTTATATAATTTCAATCAAAAAATGTTGTCATTAAATCTTTATTTGAATAAATGTAATTAGAAAAATAAAAGAATATTTCAAATATTCAAAGATCTCGCACCCATTTATTTCACGTATGCAAAATAGAGATTTTTCCTCATTATACGCCTATAAGCGGGACATATATACTGTATATATATATATATATATATATATATATATATATATATATATATATATACGCACCTATACTCATAGAATAGGCAAACCCATAATATCTAGACTCTAAAACCTAACCTAACCTAACCTATGCTAATCTATCCTAACCTATGCTAAACTATCCTAACCTATGTTAACCTAACCTAACTTAATCTAACCCACAATAAACTCGTCGATAGAATGTCAATCAGATGTCGTAATCCCGATATACCATTTAAAGTTCATTGATTTTTAAACAAGAAATAATTTTCTTTGAAATATAAAAGAACGCAAAGAATCAATTGAATTATTTCTCCGTAATAAGCAAACGTTAACAGAACAAATTTAAAATTGTTAAACTTATTAAAAAACATTTTTATCCGAAGGGAAAAGCTTTACTTTTGATTCGATCGAGATAAAAATTTCAATAAGAATTTAATTTCATTGAACAACTAACTTTTTTTTCACTACCTTAAACCAGTATATATACACTGGCATATACTGGCATCTAGCCAAGAACCTTTTCAATAACTTTACTTCTTTCCCTCCTCTTTTTCCATTCCGACGGCTCAGTTGCTGTGTCTTCTCCTGCCAAACCTGAACTCTTAGCTCTAACTTCTGCCTCCAACTCAACCCTGGACGAATTCGGTGCTGTTCATCCATCTACTTCTCCCTCTAACTTTATTATGTCTGAAATTAGACTCTCCTCCAAAGAAGTTCCTTCTGCCCTATCTGGACTCAACTCTAGGAAGGCGTACGATCATTGGCGGATTATTACTAAGGCTATTGAGGCTGAAGCCTCAGGCTCCCATGCTTGAGGGGCCGCCCCCAATCAACTGAGTTTCAATGATATAATTCGAGATTTCGCAAACTTCTTTGATTAAATATGACAGAGTACACAAACTGACAAATTCCCTGTTTTATTTTGTTTTATAGGCCCTAAAGTAAAGTTTGTTTAATACTGTTTGGTTTTGGCAAACGGTAAAATACACTGTGTTAAGGTTCTTTTAAGTTTGTTTCTCAATTAGCCTGAGCATCGTACATATAATTCGTGTAAATGTACTATGTACTGTACATGTATTGTTAATAAAAAGCTATAGAAAAGTGCCCCATATTCTTCATTGCCCCGAGTCCCCACGGTGTCTTAATCCGCCTCTGCACGGTACGATCCAGATGGTGTCCCTCCTGTTGTTCTCAAGAAATGTCTTTCTGTGCTGACACCGTGCTCAGGCAAAATCTTTCGTTTTTGTATTTTATTCGGTACTTTCCTTCCTGGTGGAAGTTCGCTTTCAATCAGCCTGTTCCAAAGAAGGGTGACCGTTCTCAACCCTCCAACTATCGTCCAATTGCTTTGATTTCTTGCCTCTCTAAAGTTTTTGAATCTATCCTTAATAGGAAGATTCTTAAACACCTCTCTTCTCATAATCTTCTTTCAGATCGCTTTGATCCGCGTGCCATACTTATGAATACTGAGTGTAACAGGTATCAGACTAGGTTACTATGGCTTTTGATTTCAGTGCTGCCCTCTACAGACCAATTTATATCTGAAACATTCGGGTATTGGGAGAGAGAAGCTTGTCTCAGTATTTTTGATAGTATAGTGTACATTATTGAAATTCATGCAGCTATTCTAAAGCTTTCTTGGACTGTAAGTAAAGTACATTCTCGTGAATGTTAGAGCAAGATATAAGCCAAGTTGATTTGCTGTTTTTTTAACTTCCCACATTCCCACTATTCCCCTCTCACTATTAGTCTTCAGCTCGGGGCTCCATATGCATCACCAAATTACGATGAGTTTTGTTCTCATACTTTTATAACATATAAGAGCTGACAATGTCGCTAGTTTTTGTTCCATGTATGTTATGAGTAATTAATAGTAGTAGTAGTAGTAGTAGTAGTAGTAGTAGTAGTAGCAACATGCGTATCTTTCCCTGTATAATGTTCATTTCTTTGTAATTAAGAGAATTATGCACTTATACAGTGCAGTATAGTTACTATGTATGCAACATACGCTTCAGGAGGTATGTAAGGACTGTAAGGTGCAGTGATAGAAAGTTCTTGAAGGTTCCTTAAAGTGGTTATGTTTCATATTATAATTTAACCAACGATAGTATCAAACTATCTTTTGTATGAAGACTGAGTGCAACACTTGTTTTTATACAAATTGTGTTTTGGCTTCTGTTGAACTGGATTTTGAATGTTTTTACTTTCACAAACATCCTTTTCGTACAGTCAACAACAAACACCCTGTATATTATTTTCAACTCTAAATGAAACAAACTTCCTATACGGATATTATAACCTAATGTTTCTTACAGTTTCAGATCTAATTTATAACGTTTGGATATTTGCGTGTATGTTAATAATATCTATCTGTCCATTTATCTAATCAAAGATGCCTGAATATAATAAAGAATTGGGACCATATATGAATTAAATTTAATCATTTTATTCGTACGGATAAAATTACAAGCGTTTAAAAATTATTAGTAAAAATGCTTTTTATTGTTTGTTTATACAACTCACTTTTGTTTGATCTACAAATATGAATGTCGAATAGAGACTATGGTTTCCAGTTCAATTTATCACATGAACGATCTCCGTTCTTTATCTGATTGTATATTACAAAACCAAACTGAATATTTCATTGAGTAAATATACTCACAAAATTCATGAGCGTTCTCTATCTAAACACAATCACATCGGCGTTTGTTATTACAGGAGAGCACAACTAACGCTCAAACGAATTCAACTGATCCGTATTTGTAGCGCGTAAAATGGAGGTGTAGTACAGAAACGAAAGGGATTTTGTCCTTGTTGCAGAAAGAAAAGCAAAATTGCAGAATTCAATTTCGCAACTTGTTAGTCTATCTCCGAAATATGAATCTTCTTTTTGATCACAGAAGTAGTTTGAAGATAGTTTGAATTATTGACAAGCGCAAGGAAAAAGGTCTGATAAGGGAAAATGTAATTATTTTCACGAAATGGAAAGCCAAGTTTACTCTTTATTTTGCAGGGTTGTGGAGATGGGAAAGAAAGTGTGTGGTGTGTGTGTGTGTGTGTGTGTGTGTGTGTGTGTGTGTGTAGGCAATTGGGCATAAGTGAGGTCGAGTGTGCAATAATTCAAAAATGTAGTGGGATAAGTTTTTGTGAGGTAACATTTTTGGTACCTCGGAACATTAAAAAACATATACAAAAATTTGGAAACATTTTTATTGTTGGAAAAAAGATATTTTGGTCCTGGTTAGGTTAAGTAAGGTTTCGTTAGGTGAAGTTGACCATGGTTAGCAAATACCTCACTATTTTATGACTTAACAGAAAAACCTTTCGAACCGTCAGTTGCGACTGAAACACTTATCACGCCTTTCTCAGTTTAATCGCACTAAGGTTAGGTTAGGTTAGTAATTTTTATTAGATATATGGATTTAAAAAAATTAGTTACCTTGCTTATGTGTGTGTGTGTGTGTGTGTGAGAGAGAGAGAGAGAGAGAGAGAGAGAGAGTTTATAAAAACTACTGTAACCTTTAGAAAATTAGAATGGATTTGGAGCCCATAAAATCAAATCAAAAAAATTAAAATATTAAAGCTTCAACAGTATATGTATATTATAAAGCACGAGAAAAAAAAATAGCCTTTTCGAAGCCTTCATAAGCTTCCTCATCAAGTCCTGACAACGAAATGGAAACAAAACAAATATTGACTCGTCGTCGAAGACCATTTTTTGGTCACAACAACTTTTCTTTTAACACGTTTCTTTCGCGCGCAAAAAAATAAAAAAATGAAAGCTCGCTAAATGCCCCAAAAAGAAAAAGTATTTTTTATAATTTAGAATGTTTCCTAAAATTCTTAATATGAATACATCTATAATAATATTAAAATATTGAAACAAAATTTTTAATAGCGCATTCCATATTATATATATATATATAGATATAAAATATATAAATTATTAAGTAAACAATATATTGTACCAAATATCAGTAAATGGTTATAAAGAATTAAAAAGTATCCAAACGTTACGTTCTAAATATCGAAATGCCACTTTTCAATTATTTCTTCTCTTCTGCTCAAAGTTTTTCCCATTCAAAAGCAATTGCGAAAGTGACTTCGAGAACACTCTCAGGATAAAGGCTCAAGCTTGTTTACGCAATCACAAAAGTAAATATTATATGACCTGGCCTTTGAAATGCCTGGAAATGTCTCCCAAAACGACGCCAGTACCGGAGAAAAAGATAAATCCTAATTATATATATATATTATATATATATACTGTATATATATATATTATTATTATTATTATTATTCGAAAAGCTTCGCAGATTTTAAGCCTTTTAAAAAAGATTTTTTTGTCCTTTTGAGATTTTAATTTATTATTATTTTTACACAATTATTACCTTTTTAACTAATATATATATATACACTGTGTGTGTGTGTGTGTGTGTGTGTATATATATATATATATATATATATATATATATATATGGGATTGAACTCAGAATGGTATCCTGTGTATCATATATATATATATATATATATATATATATATATAGCCTATATACAGGGTGTTATCAAATTATGTTTCATAAATTAGTAAACATATTCAGGACGTCAAAATTAACAAAAAAGTTCCTATGAACATAAATCCACAATCGCTTCGTTTCCGAGATACATTGCTTTCTTGCCGAGGATGGTCGATTTAAAATGAATGTCATTAAAGTTTATCAAAGTCGTAGTTGTCTGGTTGTTTAGATAGATATTTTTCTTTTGTTTTGATAGTATTTTGTTAATTGTCATTTTAGAAACCAAAATTATTTCCTTCATTTCACGTGTTACTCTCATGTAATGGTACAGAGCCTTATGGGGTGCTACTGTAGTATGCGGTCTACCTACGATTCGGCGGTCTACCTTTTAATTATAGCTTCTTATCTTGTTTACTAATTGTTTGTTTACATCCCATTGTCAATCGCCCTTGACGAGTGGCTAGGTTTAGTCATGATATTTTCGTTAGTTTTAACGAAAATATCATGATTAAACCTAACCAATCGTAGGTAGACCGCATACTACAGTAGCACCCGTTATGGAGCCGTATTCTTTTGAAGAACTTGTTGATATGCATCTCGTGTTAGGAGAGATGCTAGGCAACGCAGCTGCTGCACAACACCAGTATGCTGAAAGGTATCCTAATAGGCGATTACCATCGAGGCCTACATTTCTTTCAATTGACCGTCGACTACATGAGCAAGGCATGTTTCGACCAAGACATTTGAATGCTGGACGTCCACGAACTCGACAAAACGTAGATGTAGAAGAACAGATCCTTCTAGCTGCTGTCCAACAAGATCCCGCATACAGGTGCAAGGCGAATAGCTACAAGAGTAAATAGGTCAATTTTTTTCTTTTGGCGTACATTAACCTCTTAACGACTGAAGTTTTTGTAGGGTTAAGTTATGATTGCTTGTATTGGAAACGGTACATATTTGACCCAGTGGTCCAAAAGAGGTTAAGGGAACAACAGTTACACCCGTACCACATCCAACCAGTACAGAATTTACAGACTTTCATTTTAATTGGATCATCCTCGGCAAAAAGCAATGTATCTCAGAAACGAAGCGATTGCCGATTTATGTTCATGGGAACTTTTTGTTCACTTTGACGTCCTGAATATGTGTACTAATTTATGAACCACAATTTGATAACACCCTGTGTGTGTGTGTGTGTGTGTGTGTGTGTGTGTATATTAGTGATGTAGTGGATGTCATTTTTTTCACATCCGCGGATGAGGATGTTTGATTTCAACATCCGCGGATGCGGATGCGGATGCGGATGTCTACATTTTCGTTATTTTTTAGGATATATTCGAGATTTGTTGTGTTTAACGTATATAATAAGTTATATAGAGAGAGCTGTAGCTATAATGTAGTATAATTGATTAATTGTACAATAATTGCTGTACTTTTCCCTGAACATATAAAATAATAGCAAGCATCTAACTAATATAGAAATCAATTAGTGAATTCGTCTGCAAATAAATTCGTTATATTTTGTTGAGTTTCAGCCACAATTAGAAACCATAATTGTGTTACCCGACCTCTTTCCCCAACCTCCACCCTTATAGAAAGAGATCTTTAATTAGCTTGATAACTATTTATATTAAGTTTAAAGTTTTATTAGGCATATTTATAAATGAGTAATTAAAATAAAGTAAACTAAGATGTTCATCGTTTAATATTCAAACTTAATTATAGGAAGGTTATGCTTGAGGAACATTAATTTTTCTGCCTTTTCTGCTGCCAGTCTGTTTCTCTTTTCATCATATATTAATCCAGCACTGCTAAATAATCTCTCGCTTGGTACGCTTGTTGGAGGACGTGCTAAATGTTTCGTTGCAAGTTTACTCAAGTATGGATAGATATTCTGCGTATTTTTCCACCAACTAATAGGATTGTCACATGCAGCCAGGCGTTTTTCTTGGTGATAGCTCTCGATCATTTTTACTACATCTTTTGACATCGCGTAGGTCTCGTCATCGCTGCTTGACTCAAAGAAACTGAGAGAGAGATTCTGTGATAGATTTGCTTGTTGAAGGTGTTGGTTCTGTCACTGAAACTTTTATTCTTTTGGTGGGTGGCGAAGCGACAGATTCAAGAGATTGAAGCTCTTCAACTGCTTTGCCAAGTGATGATTTAACTCGTTCTAATGTACTAGGTGAAAATAACTTAGCTTTGTAACGTGGATCTAAGTAGGTCGCAAGAGAGTAACTTCATACAAGAACAGCCTCTCGTCTTGTCGCTTGCATCACTTTTGCGCACAATGAACTAGTTCTATTATTATAGTAGAATTTGATAATTTCCGCTTATTAATGACGTTTTATCTCAACGGTCCACATCCGCACGACATCCGCAGTCCAAAGTGCGGATGCGGATGCAGATGCGGATGCGAGAAAATGTGCGGATGTTCCGCGGATGAGGATGCGGATGTGACCTACATCACTAATATATAATATATATATATATATATATATATATATATATATATATAATATATATATATATTGTTAAAAACGTAATAACCGTGTAAAAACAAGATTTATTTACAACAGGTGATCGAAAAGTCGCGCAACCCGCATCAAGATTTGATTAAATGTCTGGTTAGCCTAAGTTTAGCTTATTTTAATTGATAGGGAGGCTAGCTCAATCTTAGTTTAGGTTAATAATATACTGAGAGGTTGGCTACCTTAAGCTTAGTTTAGTTTAATTGAGAGGTAACCGTGCGAGAGGAAAGATGAATTTTTCTCAAAAGTTTCGTGGCTTTATTGTTGAACGTTATTTTATATCCAAATATTACTTTCAATGTCAGAATGCAATTAGACGAGCCTTTCCGGAGGTAACTTTACCAAACAAATCAACTATACGTCGGCTTATTAAACGTTTTTGTGATATGGGCAATGTCAGTGACAGAAAGCGTTCCGGTCGTCCCTCGATATTAACAGATGATATGTCAGATGATGTGAAGCAATGTTTCCTACAGAACTGTCATGTAAGTATCTAAGAAAATTACGACAACAAATTCATGTCATATGGAAGTGTACCAAAATCAACCAGGAAACTGAAATTCTATGCATATCGAGTTCAAGTTGTTCATGAATTTAATGCAAATGATGGTGAGAAGCGAGTTCTTTACTGCCAGTGGTTCCGTAATTTCATCCAGAATGGAGTAGGTGCTTTGGAAACAGTTTTTTTTACGGATGAGGCATAGTTTCACTTCAGTGGATATGTGAATAGCCAGAACAATATACTCGTAATATAACACTTCTGAAAATCCACACGCCATTCACAAAGTGCCTATACTATACAAAAAAGTTGGTGTTTGGGGTGCGATCTCCCGTCGACGCTTAATTGGACCTCTGTTCTTCATTGAAACATTAAATGCAGAACGATAACAAGAGTTGGTGAGGAAATTCTTCGGTGAGTGCATCATTTTATAAAACCTATGGCCACCACGATCACCGGATTTGTCACCTCCTGATTTTTATCTCTGGGGTTTCATGAAATAAAAAGTGTATGCCAACAACCCTCATACGTTAAACCAACTTCGTCAGAACATTGAAAACTGTGTTGCCAGCACAGAACAGCCCACACTTCATCGTGTCTCGGCGAGCATGATAAAACGAGTAAATGCATGCTACAGGGAGAACGGTAGACATTTTCAGTACTTTTTGTGACTATGCCAACATATCTAGGTCTTCTGTTAATAAACATTTTTTTTCAAACCATTTGTTCTAAAAAAGAAATGCATGTATCATGTAAACCCCGGAGTCAGAGCAACGACCATGAAGCTGATTGTTACGAAGAAAGGTACTAGTAGTACATGGTATTTTAGACACCACATTATATTCTGTGGAACACTATCACATAAAAACGCAGAGTTCAAAGGAACAAATAAACATTTTTAAAATCTTTGGTCGACCTATCACTCCCGTAAAAATTGTTCAGTAAAAATAAGGGGCTACCCAAATTTAATAAAATATTCCTTGATATAATCAAACTCACTGTCGAAATAATAAGGGCTGCAGATTCTAAGAGCTTTCAAAAAGACATACTAATATGGATACTCCTTTTAGTTGAGGAACCATGAGAAGAAAGCCAATGAACATAAGAGTTGGAATGAGTAGCTTTTTCTGAAAACGGTGAATTCAGGTTTATTATTAGTAGGCTGACCATACGTACCGTTTTGAACGGGACAGTACCGCTTTTTTTTATGGGTTCTGTATGGGTTCTGTCACTGAAGAATAATTGTAAGCTCAATATGTTTATGTACTTACTTTTTCATGAATACAGAATATTACATAACCCCCGTCCTTTTTTTGCCATCCCAATGTCCCGTTTTTGTCTCAAGGAAATATGGTCAGCCTAAATTAGAGAACCTCAAAATCTGAATACCTAAAACGGAAGTTTTTTAATTCTGTTCTACCTCGACACTGAATTTTATGGAAGGTAGGATACTGTCAATCGATCAAGGACATTAGTAGGATCAAGATCCATAGGAAGAAGAGCAAAGACGTCATCGACGTAACGATACCAGCCAACAGAAGAGGATATAATATTGGGGAGAAACGTCCTCTCAAATAATTCCATAAATAAATTACTGGGAATAACCAAAAAGGCGGGAGGAGGGGGTGACCCATACTGAAACCCTCCCTCTGTCGGAAGAAAGCGTTGTCAAAAGTTAAAAAAAGAAAAAGACAAACAAAATCTAATCAATTTTACAAAAAAAATGGGTGGGTAAAGCAAGTTGAATGTCATTTTCAGAAAGATATTCTTCAAGATATTTCAACGGGAACTTTAGTAAAGAAGGAAACAACATCAAAACTAATCATGCATTTATTACTTAGATCAGTATTAATAATTTTATTAATAAAGTCAATTGAATTATTTATATAGACATTAGAAACATTACCAATAAAACAAAAGATTTTTAGAGAATTGCTTGACTAATTCGTAATTAACACTACCAATGTTAGAAATGATTTGGTCTCAAAGGTGTACAATAAAACTGTCCATTCAATTTGTGCATTTTAGGTAAACCATAAAATAAGGTAGTTTCGGAGAGAAGGACCAAAACTGTTTAAAGAGAAGCGGAAAACTATTAAGTAAAAGTTTCAGATCCTAATTAAAACCACTTTTCCAAAGGGATTCGAATTCAATTTCTTTCCAAAAGATTTGCGAATATAATTGAAATTGGACAAACGACTTAAATCCTTAAAGACCAAAATCATTAAAATTTAATTTGACCTAACTTAACAACGTGGGTTAGGTTACGTTTGGTTAGAATTAGATCAAAGATTGTTTATACTCTTTGTTTACATTATGTTTCACTGGTCTCATCTTTCAATTATATTAATTGGTCATTCGACTCGTTTTTATTTCGAGAATTTGACCAAGTTCGTTTTCCCTCGCTGGTTTTAGAGAATTCTTTTATTTTAACGGATTTTTAAATCATTTCCAAACTTTAAGAAAATATTTTCCGTAACTAAGTAAAAATAATAGAACAAATATCCTCAATTATCTTTAAATGTAGGATTTATTTAAAAATTGAATAATTTACAAACTATATTGTATAGGCTATTTTGGATCACATTTCAAAATAAGCATCATGATAACAGATTAATTTTGATGTTCTTATTACTCATTCTCGAAACATACTCATCCTCGAAACATACTCATCTTCGAAACATACAAAACGAAACAATAAATTAAATTATCAGAAAAAGTTTAATAACGAATCCAATTTCCTAAACATATAACAATGTTTAACTAGATCTAATAACGAGACAAGTTTAAATGAATTACTGAAGCAAGGAGACTGCGTTAGTAATCAAATGTGTGTAATGAGACAACGTTCTAAATAAGCATAACAACGTTATTCATCTATTTCGACTTAAGAGCGAAACTCTTCCGTAGCAATTAGTAAAAGAGAGTGAATTCAAACGAGAAACTTGCTCCCTTGCTTTCGAGTCTGTTCCAATTTAGGAACCGAAGGAAGTATAATTCCATTTAAGAAAACGCAATACACTCTCGAAAAGGAGTAGAAAAAAAAAACAGCAAACAGGCCTTGAAGCTGAATTGTTCTTCTTTCGTTGGTAATGTTAAAATGATTGGACGCTTACGTATACACGCGAATAAAGGCCAGCGTAGTTTATTAAATTTAAATCTAGCTTAACCTATTTTAGTCAAACCTAACTTAATGTAACCCAGTTAGGTTGCTATTATTCGAAATTGTAACTTTAATTTTATTTTGTAAGCTCCGATAATAAATAATGATGTAAATTACAGTAATTATGGACAAATTTGTTTTCATGAATTGCATCAAATATGTGGAATCTCTTAGCGACACATTGCTGGGTCCATTTTACTGGATATTTAAAGGATATTTTATATATATATATATATATATATATGAGAGAGAGAGAGAGAGAGAGAGAGAGAGAGAGAGAGAGAGAGACACTTTTAAATTTTATAATACGTTCAAATAAAAAAAAATAATTTTAATGTAAGTAATTTACTGTACAGGGCAGACACTAGCTCCTCCCAGTAGTAGACCTGTTGAAGTAGACCCGGAGCAAAAAATTTCAAATTACGTGGGAGCAAAATGGAACCAGGAACTAAGAAGATGTCTGAAGCTGGGTGGAGCTCGTAGCTGGGTTCTTTAATGGAAGTGAACATTTTTAGTTGAGGAATTTTGTAAAATATACACAGCAATCACTATTTCTACTTATTGTACAGTTATTAGGAGTCTAATTTGATGACTTTAATATTATGTTCTAAGTACATGTAAGGTAACATCCATGTCCCATATCTCCCAAGGAAGTGAGGGGTAGAGGCCCGAGCATGCTGGGCTGCCTTAGCCCCGAGTCAATTAAAGGGGTGGCCGGCACGCCGTTTCGTCGTGACGTAAGATACAGTAAAGACAACCGCCCAACTCTAGGCGGCAGTGGGGTTTGAACCTACCACTCAGCGCAGTCTCAGCACTGCCCTAACCGATCGAACCACGAGACGCTCTCTATGTGCATGTTATACTACTATTAATTTTGATAGCTTTAATGCTTATGTTTAAAAATAAACTCATAATTTAAAATTTCACTTATTTCGTAGGTTACCACGTTTTATTTTAAGTTAGGCATCTTCCCTTGCGGAATCTCAAAGAATCTCAAATTCTCAAATCACTCCATTCTCATTTCATGCCATTCTCATTCTCACCCATGGCTTTCCCATTTTCGTCCAAGTTCGGTTAAGTTAGATTAAGGATAGGTTAGTTTAGGTTAAGTTTGGTTAACCATTGTCATTAAGTGTATTCAAATCAAGAAACTCTTGTACATTCTCACTTGCAGACCACGAATGGGAATGATATTGAATGGAAAGAAATCCTGTATCATAACTTCACCCATTCATGCACTTGGGGAGAGAGAAAGAGAGAGAGAGAGAGGAGAGAGAGAGAGAGAGAGAGAGAGATATATATATATATATATATATATATAATAATATATATATATATATATATATATAATATATATATCCAAAGCTTCTTAAGGTCTTACCTTTGCTCGTTACCTGTAGATTTAGTTCCAATTCATCACAAAATACAAAATGCGATTATTTTTAATGTGTTCGCGATGAACTTCGCAGGAAAAACATTTATACTTTTAAAGAGGCATTCAAAATATCTATCTATCTATTTATTCATATCCACCTGTCTATAACTATATATATCTTTATCATTATATTCATATCTCAATCTACTTACCCATATCGATCTATGTAGCTATGTATCTACTTACCCATATCTCTTTGTATCTATATCTACATAACTATATGTCTGTATATATCTGATGTCTACCTGTGTCTACCATCTGTTGACTTTCGGTGGAGTTGTACTTAAAACAGATGATGCGGGTAACTATTGACCTTTACCTACAGATCTACAGATCTACAGAAGCTAAGGCTAACAAAGACCCTAAGATCCACTCTAAGGTTAGCCCGAGAGAAAGGAAAGAGTAGGGGGTTAAGAGAAGAGTTAAGTAAGTTAAGAAGGGGTTAAGTAAGTAGCAACACCTATCACTCGTGGGTTAACATTCATTCAGAAAAAGAGAAAAAAAGACTCACCATCATCATCCGCCAGCCACTGCCGACAAGTCAGAAAAATAGTCGGAGAGAATAGGAAAGATTGCAGAACGGTCCTCTACTCCATAGGGAGGTAGAGCCCACTCTGCCGGAAAAAGATGAAAATAAGTAAAATTAGAACGCTTACAAACCATGCAATACATTCTTAACTCAAGACCAACACATTCTTAACTCAAAGCAACACATTCTTCCAACGCATTACAACACATTCTTAACTCAAAACAACGTCACATATTCCAGTAGAAACACGTTGAGACCGACTCGGATGTTTTCGTGCATTCAGTCACTATTCATTTTTCTGGGATTTACTGAGGCCTACTTGGAATTTATATCCTAACTAACTTAGTATGTTTTTCACTTATGTCAAAATTTTACTATATTTTTATATTACTAATAAATCCCCAATTTGACATCTCACCAATTGCTTTAAGTATGAAATGGTGAAAGAACGGTTTCACTGTATAACATTTATTAATGATTAAGTAATGAAAAATTAGAAATATATAGATATATGCACATACTGTAGGTATATACGAAATATGTTACCTTACTGAAGAAGAAACCCCAATAATAAAATATACATCCATTATAAAATAACGGGCAAATAAAAACAGAGGCATTTTTGGGGGGGACACCCTATATATCCACCTTCTGTCTTTATACACTGTATATTTATTCACATCCTCTGTTTATATATATATATATTTATTCACATTTTCTCTTTATCTATCTATATATAAGGTGACCAGATTTTCTGGAGTTAAAAGCGGGACATCTCTTGAATAATGAATAGAAAATACTGGTATAAAATAGGTTGTAACATAAAATTATATTTACTAAATGCGCAAAAATAACCTGCTTACCTTTTAATTATCGTACTTTCCACATGTATTTGCTTTACGGCAGCAAAAGTTCCTTAAAGTCATATTGCTTACAGGTATTAATTTTGATAAAGCGGGACATTTAAGTTCATCTCCCAAAGCGGGACATTTCCTTGTCCCCTAAAGTTTCTAGTGAACAGCGTGAGACATATGACTCAAAAGCGGGACAGTCCCGCCGAAATCGGAACGTCTGGTCTCTATTATAGCTGAGCAATTGCATGTGATTTGGTGAAAACAGTGTATAGAAAATTAATCCAGGGTTTATTTATTTATGTATTTATTTATTTATTACGTGAAATTTAAATTGAAAGCAGAACCGAATACTTTCACTTGGTGCAAAACTGAACCGGAATGGGAATGGAGGATTATTCCTGCTGCAGAATGAAGAAACAATTTTTGTATTTTATGCGAATTATTTTCCAGGTTGGGGGCGAGGAATTCCAAACAGAAATTATATTTAGGGAATCCAGGTATTTAAGTATTTATATTGGGCACGAAAATTAAAATCCATTTCTTTTAAAATTATAAACTACGACGTAAAAAAACCAAACTTGTCATCTGTAAAGAATTTACTAGTTAGAGAAAAGTGAAGAACGAACCCGAAATCTTATTGACCTGTCTCGCAAGTATAAATACTTGGAAATTTTTACCTCTTAGTTGAAAGAACCCATTAAGCAAATTATTAAAAAATTACACTTATCGTGTAGGGCAGTGTTTTTCACTAAGTTTTTTAAGGGAGCCACTTCTTCAGAACATACACACTGAGAGAGCCGCACATATATATATATATATATACACTGTGTGTATATAATGTTAAATAAATTAAATAGCATATATATATATATATATATATATATATATACAGCTCATCAGCTGTTCTTTTGTGATGACAATCCTATATAAATTGAATATATCCAAATTTCTCTCTCTCTCTCTCTCTCTCTCTCATTCCATGCATCGGGAACCGCCACTTAGGCCATCACGAGCCGTATTTGGCTCGCGAGCCGCGCAATGAGTACCACTGGTGCAAGGTAACGGCACCCTAGAAATACCCTTCCCTAGATCATTACACAACATTAATATAATGTTAAGAAAACCAGTAAAACATAAACTCAATCTATCGATATACTAGGCTTGCGTGATTCCAAAATGGATGTGATTGTTTTGTACGTAAATAATATAATGATGCTAAAACCATTTTGTGCCATAATGAAATTATAATAACATTAGTTGACCCTCGAGAAATGTCAATAAATGAATATTACCTGTTCGGAGCGCAATCCTTTAAATTAATTATCTTGCAGTAAATTCATACGCTTTCGTTCACATATTGAATAATGGATTAAAAGATATAAAGCCGGATATACTCGTATATATTCTAACGAAATAGTATGGAATTTCAGGTGAAAAAATGTTTAGTTTTCTACGACTGGTCAGCCTGTGAAAGAAATGAAACGTGGTCCCTGATTGGACAGTTCATAATCTGTAACCCATCATGATTTGCAAACATGTTTGGAAGTGATGTACGGGCCCCGCCTCCTTTGTCGTAGACTTCTGTAAATGAGAAAGACATTCAGACGTTATTCCGTTATCATTCCAAGAGGATATATGTATATATGTTATACTCAATGTCTAAAATCAGGCAATTTGTAAATTGACTGAAATTTTAGGCAATGTGTCAAATTGATGATACACAAAACCTAACCTAACCTACCTAACCTTTCTGGTGATGCTGCATATGCATGCCCACTGGTATTTCCCAATATGCTGCCTAAAAATTCATTAAGTTAGGTTAGGTTAGGTGTGTATCATCAACTTGACACATTGCCTAAAATTTCAGTCAATTTACAAATTGCCTGATTTTAGACATTGACTGTACCATATATACATATATGTACTTGATTTCACCTACCCTATACCCATTCCTTTTGGGTACGATGAAACATTTCTTAACTCTTTTTGTATTGACTCCTTTCGTTTTACTGTCTAAATTTTCTTGTTATTAGCGCTTTCTTCAATTTTAGTCACACTGTAAGAAATATACCCTTTGCCTTACTTTAAATATATACATTAAAAACGAAAACAACACAAATTCATATCATCATCATCATCATCATTGGGGATTCTTTAGTGCGCCACATGGACAAAGAATTCGTTAAACGGAATCCAACCAAGAGGAGGAGGGTCTGTCTCCCAGGGGCCAGGGTTGACAGAGTTAGAGACGAAGTGGATAGGGTTGACGTTGCTTCCCGTCACTCAATGTTGGTGACGATGGTAGGAGGCAACGACTCGTATAGGCCCGATACGAGAGTGCCTGACCTTTTGGAGAGATATAGGGGGTTAATTAGGTCCCTGAAGGCGAGGTCAGATAGGTCTTTAGTTCTAGGTATTACCCCTAGGCACGGGTTGGGTCTTAGAATTACGTCCAAAACAATATTTTTGAATAACAAATTAGAAGAGATTTGTGCTGAGGAAAATGTACCCTTCGTAAAGCTGTGGTCCGAATTCAATGATCCTAGCCTTTTTATAAAAGATGGGGTGCATTTTAATGAAATAGGTAATGCTAGGCTAGGTAGGTTAATAGACGAAAGCGTGCGAAAGCTGTATAGGTCGAAGCTTTCTTTAAACGTTGTGGGTCCGGGAAACGCGGGCCCGACGTGATAAATAGTTTAAAACGCGGGCCCGTGGTAAAAAATAACTTAAACGTTTTTTTATTGCAACGCGCGTAGTATTAGAAATAAATTAAATGAATTTAAGGCGGTAATTTATTCCGGCAACTATGATATAGTTGCTATCACTGAAACTTGGTTAAATACCGTGACTCGGGACTTGTTGGGGGAACTTGAGATACCGGGTTTTAAACTCTTTACTAATGATAGGTTACATAGATTTGGAGGCGGCGTTTTGCTGTACATTCGTAATTCCCTTAGGGCTATCGAGGTTAAGTTAGATTTTCCGGCAGCAATTAATGCGATCTGTGTTGAAGTTAGGGCGCGTAGTATTAGTTTTATTTTTGTTGTTGTTATAGACCTCCCGTTCAACCCCTCGATATAGATACTAGATTTTACTCACTTCTTGGTAATTTTATTGACAATCGGAATAGTATAATTGTCGGAGACTTTAACTGCCCTAATGTTAATTACGAGAATTTTACGGGTAATGAAGAGGGTTTGAGATTGGTTGAGTTTATGGACGATAACTTTTTACGACAGATAGTTACCGAACTAACGCGCGGTGATAATATTTTAGATTTGGTGATGACGAACGGCGAGAATATAGTCGAAGGTTTAGAAGTAGGCGAGAGTTTAGGATGTAGCGATCATCAAATTCTTAGGTTTAAGTTATTGATAGAAAACACCCAGGATAGTAACGTAATAGAAGTCCCTGATTTTCGTAGGGCTAATTTTGATAGTTTCGCGGATAGGATGAGAGTAGTGGACTGGGATAACTTATTTATGGGTAATGACACAAATTTGCGTTGGGTGGCGTTTAAAGAAAGTTTTAGGAATATTGAAAGGGAGTTTATTCCTCGTAGGCCCAAGCGTGCAGTAATCGTGGTAGACCGAAGTGGTGGAGTAGGGAAATAGGAGAGTTTATAAACGAGCGTAATAGAGCGTATAGACTTAGTAAGCGTAATGGCCAGGTAGCTAACTTTAATAGATATATCGAGCTTAGACGTCAGGTTAAAAGATCAGTTAGGAATGCTAAGCGTAATTTAGAGATACTTATAGCTGCGGATAGTAAACATAATCAAAAAAAGTTTTTGGAATACGTTAATAATCGTAAGCCGGTAAAAAATAACATAGGCCCTCTAGTGGATGTTAATGGCGCTTTGGCTTCTGACGCTCAGGCGATGGCGGGTATTTTCAATAACTTTTTTGCGACAGTTTTTACCGTAGAAGACGTAAATAATGTCCCCGACGTGGATGATATCGTTCCATTTAGTAGCGAGACTATTTTGGATGAAATAACTGTTTACGAGGCTGAGATTGCGCATTATATCGATAGGCTAAAAGTTAGCAAGGCTCCAGGCCCTGACGCTTTTTATCCCATACATTTGAAAGATTTGAAAGAAGTTATCGTAGGCCCATTAACGAAGATCTTTAATCAGTCACTCGAAACGGGGATTATTCCTGAAGACTTTAAATTAGCTAACGTCATGCCTATTTTTAAAAAAGGCGACCGCGCGGTAGCTAGCAATTATAGGCCCATTAGCTTAACGTCAATTGTAGGTAAACTTTTGGAATCCGTAGTTAGGGATCGTATTACCGATCACTTAGAAAGTAGAGATTTGATTAATAGTAGTCAGCATGAGTTTCGACGCCATAGGTCTTGTTTAACTAATTTGTTAGAATTTTATAACGAAATAGTGCGCGAATACGATAGGCATAGAGCAGCTGACGTTATTTATTTAGATTTTAAAAAGGCGTTCGATACAGTTCCGCATAGGAGACTAATTGCGAAGGTTAAAGCGCACGGTATACGCGGTCAGGTAGCTAACTGGTTAGAAGAATGGCTTCGTGCTAGGAGACAGAGGGTCGTAGTTAATGGTAGTGAATCAGGGTGGTTAGATGTAGGTAGCGGTGTCCCACAGGGTTCAGTGTTAGGCCCATTGCTATTCGTAATTTACATTAACGACATAGATGTAGGATTGACTAGTAACGTGTCAAAATTCGCGGACGATACTAAAATATTCGGTAAGGTTGTTAACGAGGACGATAGAAATAGGATTCAAGACGATGTAAATAGGATTATGGAGTGGACAGATAAGTGGCAGATGCAATTTAACGTAGACAAATGTAAAGTTTTGCATATAGGTTCTCGCAACAATAATTACGCGTATACGATGGATGATAGGGAGTTAGCGAGCGTTGACGAGGAAGTAGATTTAGGCGTACGCGTATCTAAGGATTTAAAGGTGAGGAACCAGTGCCTGGAGTCTTGCGCAAAAGCTAATAGGATGTTAGGCTTCATAGCGCGTAATTTCGAATTTAAATCGAAGGATATTATATTGCCCCTTTACAAGTCCCTAGTCAGGCCTCATTTAGAATATGCAGTTCAGTTTTGGTGCCCGTACTTGCGTGAGGATATGATAGGTATAGAAAGGGTTCAGCGTCGTGCCACGAAACTTATTCCGTCATTGCGCAATAAGCCTTATGAAGATAGGATTAATGAGTTAGACCTGTATTCACTCGAAACTAGGAGATTAAGGGGGGAGCTTATTGAAGTTTTCAAAATTGTTAATAACATCGATAACGTAAATTTTGACAAATTGTTCACTTTTGATAATAGTAATACTCGCAATAACGGATTTAAGTTGCGTGGCAGGCGTTTATTACTAATATCGCTAAAAACTTCTTTACGTTTAAAGTAATTGATAAATGGAATAATCTTCCCGCGTCAGTCGTTCATTCTACCAGCGTTAATATGTTCAAGAACCGTCTTGACAGACATTTTAAAGGTATTAACGTTGTTTAATTTAAAAAACAACAAAGTTAGCAACAGAAGCTCTGGTGGTGGTGCTCGAGGATGAGTCTGTTGACGATGAATGCCAGCTTGTGACATGCCAGCGTGTGATGCCAGCAATAAAATTATTAAAAAAATAAAAATAAATTAGACTAACACGAATGTAGATGTAGCTCATAGCGTAAACTAACCCACTTTTTGTTTAACTTTACCTACTTTTTTTTTTTTTTTCTTATCCTCTCCTTACTTTGCATGTCTAACTCTTTTCTTGCATGTTTGTAGTTTGCATGGTATGACAGTGAGTTAAGACTGTGTTTGCATGGTTTGTAAGCGTTCTTATTTTACTTCTTTTCATCTTTCACCCCTCTCCTATTCTCCGACTATTTTTCTGACTTGTCGGCAGTGGCCGGCGGATGATGATGGTGAGACACTTTTCCTCTTTTTCTGAATGAATGTTAACCCATGAGTGATAGGTGTTGATCTTACTTAACCCCTTATTCTCTTCTCTTCTCTTAACCCGCTACTCTTTCCTTTCTCTCGGGCTAACCTTAGAGTGGATCTTAGGGTCTTTGTTAGCCTTAGCTTCTGTAGATCATCATCATCATAAACCAACGGCAAATTAAAAGTTCTTTTACAAATACCGCAAATCCACAAACAAATTTACATTTTTTTCACTCACCTCCAAATGCGATCCCCTCTTGTTTATCTAAACTTTCATCTCATCTTTGATCGGCAATCGAATGCAACCGAATTGGAAAGGTTCCTCTATTTGCATTCAATTACGCTCTTGATTCCAACGATTCAGACCTTACTTCCGACTCTTTTAATCTATCTCCTAAACGGCAAAATAGTCACAATTTACAAATAAAACTATTTGGACGGAGTCTTGTCGTTAAGACTCGGTTACTTACCACTAATGGACGATTAACTCAGAAGCACATCTTTTGCGCTTGGTTTATTATCAGCCATGAGCTTCGTTTATCATATTGAATACAGTCAGAATATATGAGCTAGTCTATTATTAGCAAAAATTTTGTATAATACAAAAATTAAATGCTGACAAGATAACTACGCTGATTTCTGAAACCTATTTTAGCTTCGTGTACTTGTATTTGGAAGCTCATCTTTTCGAAAGCCTTTTAGAAGTTCGTTGGATAAATAATTGATTGGTTTAACGCCTCTACTCTATGGAATATCATTGAGACGGCTATTGTATCTCAGCAAGCACCATCAAAAGGAAATGATCTCCCAACATTATACTGTAGAACATTTGGAGGCATAGTTTAAAATACTTCCGTCCCTGTACATAGTTTTCTAAAAGAGCTAAATGTCCCCGAAACTCTTCCTCGTTCATTATTTTATGTAAAGAAAAAAAACAGCCAAAGAAAACTAAAAACGCACAGTAATTGTTCCAAGAGAGTTTCCACTCAAATGGAGCTCTGAGAGAAATGTCTTTGAGAGAAAAAGCTTTTTATACATTTTTATTATAACGTTTCACAGAAAACTTATTTTAACCTTGAGAAACAATTTGGTTTATTACAGTTAATCCACTCTGGAAAAAATAGTAAGAATAGATGTCATATTTTTAAGTTCTTGTTTGAAGGCATACTGCGAATATGTTATTTAAAGTTCCCCACTTCTCCTAAATAACTTCTTGTAATTGTCCATATTTTTATTATTATTATTATTATATTATTATTATTATTATTATTATTGTTATTCCGCCATTGTTATTAATAATAACTATCTGTTTTATTTTTAACTAAGAGCCCAGTAAAGCCTAAAGTTTAAGAGCCAAATGAAATAAAATAAATAGTCCAATTTAAACAATTATTTATATTAAAACAGAAACAAAAATTTTGAAAAATTATATTTATTTTATCAATAAAAGTTATTCAATTCAGTTCAATTCAATATGTCAATACCTGACTCAATCCTGAGTGTTAAATTTTAGTACTTTATAAAAATATTTTTTGCCTATAAAAATAAATTTAAGCGCTCACTGCACTGTATTGGAACAGTGTACACCGAAATATATTGCAATATTTCGATTTCTAAGATGACTAAACAGAAAAAATAATGGGATACGATTGTATCCCTTTTGGTCTTTCGCGATTGCAAAATACAACCTTGATACTAGATTAACTGCACGACATTTATTGGTCATAAACATACGAGCTGTTGTTGTCTTATGTGTAGGTAAGTATGGTTTTTCTATCAAATGAAAAGTAAAATGGTTCAAATTAAAATTTATTCAGATTTAATGGCCAATAAAACGTGGATTTTATAGATTAAATCAAAGTGGAACTGCGGCTAAAAGTACAGGGTGAGCGAAAAGTCCCTGTGCACCTTCACTTTCAACACAGTGCAGGTACAGGTTCACTATACTTCTTGCAGGTGCACAGGGACTTTTCGCTCACCCTGTACAATTAATATATGAAAATAAATTAAAAACATTAATTTTATTTCCCTATCGTGATTTTTATACCCAAAGTCATGACAGAAAAGGTGTTAAAATATAACAGCAGTCAATCAAATCGAAAGACTCCTGTTATGCCTTCATGAACTATTATAACAATACCCGTTCATATTTTATATAGAAATAATGAGCTGTCTCGAATGTTATTATGAAGTTCCAATATTAATTTTAAGATACTGAAACTCGTCTCATAATTTCATATTTTAATTTATACAGTACAAAATGAATATTTGTACTTCGGACATATATACTTTGGTTAATTTTGGTTTTCCTTCCGCCCGAATTGTTTATTTTGACAAAGGTCAAGCTTGTTGTTCTACCTTGGACCTCCCGATTAGCACCCCAGCAGCCCAGCCCAGCGCGTACCCCAGGCCACCCAAGGTACTGATTTATGTACCAACCTTTTTTCTGGAAGGATGACCATCTGGGTAATCTGCGCGCAGTCTGCTTTCGCCGGGAATCGAACCCGGAGCTGAGGAATTCGTAGTCAGTGATGCTATATATATATATATATATATATATATACCTCGTAGCCTCGCAGCAATTCCGTGCGTTGGTCTCTCTTCATACGAAGGTTAAGCTGGTGGCCCCGACTCTAGGCCTGGCTTGGTGGAGGAGCGAGTTGCTCTCGTGCGCTCTCCACCGCACATAGCCAGGTACACCCGGCTTATCTATTACCGTTCTGAGCCAGGCATCTTGTCTTCTTTTGAAGACTTCACCTTTGACCCCTTTCATTTTTCTGAGGTGCTTTGGAAGCTGGTTAAAAAGTCTTGGCCCCCTGACAACCAAGCTATTTTTCTTCAATATTGAAGAGGTCCCTTGTCAGGCCTTTAATTTGGGAACACTACACATTCTGCCTTTCCTATTTTTCAGTGTTGTTTGGATAGTAATTGGGTTTAGTTTGAGGTTCGGTACCAGTTTTTCGATCATTTTCCATATGTAGATTATGGTATGCCTCTCTTGTCTTCTTTCCAAGGAGTACAGATTTAGTTTAAGTAGTCTTTCCCAGTAGTTGAGTTATTTTCAGCCATCAATTTTGGCTGTGAAATGTCTCTGAATTTCTTCTAGTTTATTAATTTCTTCCTTTTTATATGGGGACATCGAGACAGCAATATTCCATTTTTGGTATGATCAATGTTTTCATCAGGGAATTCATTACTGTCTTGTCCCTTCTTTTAAATGTTCTTTGTACCTGTCCCGCAACTCTTTTTGCTTTGTTTTACGCTATCTGATTTGGTGTCTCGAATTTCGCATCATCGGTCATTATAATCCCCAAATTTATCGCTTTCGTGCTTCTCTGAATTTCCTCTCTATCTGGGGCATAATCCGCTGTCTGTTTAATTAAGTTCCTTATTTCTACCATATCTCAAGAGCTGAAATTTCTCGGTTTAAATGTCATGTTGTTGTCTTTTGACCATTTGTATATTCTGTTCGTATCCCTCTGCAAGGCCTCCATCTCTTTTGTATCGCTGATTTTTCTGCTGATCTTTATATTGTCTGCAAAAGATGTTACTATACTGTTGCTGTTTACTTCAGTCGAGCATGATAATGAATAGGAGTGGGGCCAATACTGTTCCTTGTGGTCCTGAGCTGCGTACTTCCGATTCTGATGACGATATACCTTACATTTTTACTATCTGCAGACGTTCTCTGAGGAAATTGTAGATCCATTTTCCCACTTTGTCTGTTATTCCCATATGTTTCATTTTATGCGCTATTATACCATAATCACATGTGTCAAAAGCTCTAGCAAAATCCGTGTATATGACATCGTAGTTTTTCATTGACTTCAATTGCGTCTAGGATATTGTTATAGTGCTCTATAAGTTGTGATAGGCATGATCTTCCTGATCGGAATCCGCGCTAATTTTCGTTGAATCTTTTCAGTGCCTCCAAGAAGACAGATTTTCTCTCTAACTATTCTTTCAAATACTTTGGTGAGATAGGATGTCAGTAACGCTGTTCTATAGGTCTGTTCTTTGCTTAAGATCTGTCCCCTCCTTTACATATAGGGACAATGTTTCAATGTTTGCTCTTTCCAAAGAGAGCAATACCAGTTCCACCTTCTCTTAATTGGTATACTGAGCCATCAGGGTATTTTCTTTCCTGAAATATGTAAAACTGACATTAGAAATGTGTTTGTTTCACTTTAAAAAGATAATGTCTATTTGAAAAAACTATATAGGGCTATGGGTTGATTGCCTGTGCCCTCATCCGTTGGAAATTTCCAAACAGACTTCAGTGGAGGGTTACCGACAAAAGCCCTATGCTTTTTCGTTAGAGAGTTATGAATATGTAGGTCTTTAAAGGACCTCTTTATAGTTATAGTGATTACGGTAATTCTAGCGTCGGGATTTGCGCGACGTACAGTATACTAGAATGAAAATAATTTGCCTCACCTTATTTTTGTTGGGTCTTTGTTTGCTTCGATGTAGGGCGTTACGATCATCTTCGGTGTAGGGCCGCCACGATCGAGTTTCGCGACGAATTTACTTAAGGTAATTAATATAGGCAGTCACTAGATAAACCCCTGAAGGAATAGGCCTATCCTTTTATAGTCTTTAGGTTTTATATTATAAGGAATTCACTCAGGACTCTAGGGGGACAAAGACATCCTCCGCGTTTAAAGCTTCGCTGTAACATAAACAGCCCTGAGAGCCGTTCCTTGGTTCTGGTGTATTATTTGCCGAACTAGCAAAATTTTTGTTTGGGCTACTCCTTTGGTAGACTAAACAATAAATTGGGTTTTCTTGTTGCTATGTGAGGCTGATTCATACATACAGGTTCTTTGTACGTATGGCAATTCAATTATTTCATTCCCAATAGGCTATGTCGCCAATCCCGAGGCATTTTTGTATAGATATTTAATTCAATTAATTAATAATTTATATTTAATTATGAAATAAATGTACCACATATGATACCATGTTGTGAGCGCGTATAGTTTTTCCATATACTGGGGGGGGCCGGAGAAAAATTTGTATGTTATAGATCAATTTTTTGATAAACTGTGTTTTAAACCATGTGAAATGGATTGAAAAAATGAAGTAGAAATTTAGGGAGAGAGGTTACTCAAGACCTATTTAAATATTAAAGTTCAAGAGGCCAACTTCTCAAGTTTAGTTAAAGTTATGTCAATCAGTTTGACTCCCTTTAGGTATAGGAAATTTATGGGATTAAAGTAAAGTTATTAAGCATTTTAACTTTGCTCAGTTTGTGTAAGGTTTATAAGTCACCAGTCTTAATTTTTTCTTGTAAAAGTTTTCTGGCTTTCAAAGCAGTCTTTCTTTGAGGCCTGTCTGGTTTAGTCTGAGTTACATCAGGCACATTGAGAGATTCCTCCCCAATAGTATCCTGATCCATCCTTTGGGGTAATGGTTTCTAATTTAGCCCCACACTCCAAAGGATATAGTAATGTGATATCTCTGGTGGTCTCACCAGTTGCTGTTTTCAGTTTTACAACCCTGGTAACTTCGTCTTCACCAGTTTTGAGTTCCAAGACTTTTCCCATTGACCAATGTTGTCTTGGTGTCTTGTCATGTATCAACACAATGTCCCCAATTTTGACTGAATCATTCCAACTTTGTTTTGTTAATTGTTTATGTCTTTCTCTAAGACTTGTTAAGTATTCTTCTCTCCATTTTGTTATAAATTGAGTCTTGATTTGTGTCAAATGTTGGTATTTTGTGTTGAGTTCTTTGTGTCCTATTTCCCAATCTGGATCCTCTGTACTGTTATGTTCAGATTCTGGTAACATGTTTACTGTTTCTCCCTTAATTAGGTGGTTTGGTGTGAGAGGTTCTGGCTCATTAATACCATCTCCCACATAAGTTAATGGTCTGTTGTTGACAACATTTTCAATTTCTGACAGAATAGTCATGAGTTCAAAAAGTTGTAGATGTTTTGTCCCAATAGTCTTTTTAAGGCAGTTCTTTACAGTTTGTATGTTTCTTTCCCAAATTGAACCATACCATGGTGTATTAACAGGAATGTACTTCCAGGTTATGTTGTGTTTGGTTAAATGAGTTTGTACTGTTTAATTGTCACAAATCTGATGAATAATTCTTTCAACCAGATTTGAAGTATGTGGCATTGTCTGACCATATAGTTTTGGGTACAGAATTGTGTGCACAAAATCGTCTGAAAGCAGCAATAAAAGCTTCTGCTGTCAGATCTTCTACTATGTCTAGACATATGGCACGTGTGGCAGCACAGGTGAAGAGTACAATGTACACTTTGTATTCCTTTGAATCCATTTTGTCTCCAAAACTCACATTTACCGCTCCAGTGTAGTCAATACCCGTGGTTTCAAATGGCCGAGTAAATGTTACTCGTTCCACAGGTAGGTCTGGAGGGCTTGGGTCTTAAAGGGTCGTGAATGGATACGTTTACAAGGAATACATGTGTTTAAAATTTTCTTTGTTTCAGTTCTACCTTTGGTAGCCAGTAAGTTTTTCTCAGCTCTGTCAGGGTTTGTGGGACTCCCATGTGGTGTATTTTGTTGTGGGTATCCCTGATGATGAGTTTTGTGAAGTGATTTCTCCTTGGAAGAAGAATTGGGTGCTTAGAGTTGTAAGTCAAAGTTGACTTGTTAAGCCTTCCTTTACACCTTATCAGACCCTCTGTATCCAGGTACAGATTTAGATCCATGACAAGTGAAGGAATACCTTGTTTAATGTGCTACTGGACCTAAGATACTTCAACTCCTTGTCAAATTCTGAAGCTTGTATCTGTTTGAGCCAGTATTTTGTTGCAGTTTCTGTTAAGTTAGAAAGGCTTTCTGAGGACAGTGTTTGAGAAGGTAGCTATTGACAAACTTTCAGCAATAGACTGTAATTCTCAAGAGTTTGTTTAGGTCTGAATAAAGGTGATAGTCAAATATAGGTTTGTCCTCAGTGATCTTTTCAGTTGTTGTAGAGTTGAGTGTGAGGTTAACTACTTTGGCTGGCCAAAGATCCTCACATGTTAGCCATTCGGGCCCTTCATACCAGATTTTATTTGTTTTCAACAGCTTGTAAGAGAGCCCTCTTGTCAAAAAGTCTGCAGGATTCTCTTTTGTTTTTATGTACCTAAATTTGATACCAAGGTTTGTGTTTGCAGTTTTGATTTCTGTTAGTCTGTTTTTCACAAATATGTTTTTGCAAGAAGTTGTTCTGTGTTGGTCACCCATGTTAGACAAATTTGACTGTCTGTCCTTAAGTAAATGTTTGTTATGTCAACTTCTTTATACACTTGTGAAAGAAAGTTTGCTGTTTTAACTCCCAATGAGACAGCTAATAATTCAAGTTGTGGTACAGTTTTCTTTTGGTTTAAGGGTGCCACTTTTGCCTTTGAATAAACCAAGTTACTTTCATTTTCACTTGTTAAATAGGCACAACACCCTAAGCTTGTGTGCTGGCATCTGTAAAAATGTGTAGTGTTTGCGATTTCAATCTGTAGCCAGCACATCTTGGTACGTAGATGTCTTGAACTTTGTTCAAGTCTGTGGCTAATTTTTTCCAATGAAGTTGGTCTTCCACTGAAAGTGGTTCATCCCAATCAATTTTCTTTTTCCATAAGTCTTGCAAAAGGTTTTGGATCTTATGGTTGCTGGTAAATATAATCCAATGGGGTCGAAAATTTTGGATGATTCTGAAAGCACTTGTCTTTTTGTATCGGCATTTGGATTTAAGTTATAACTCTTTGTGCAAAGAGTGTCATCGTGTTCGGAATTCTGTTTTAAAAACCAAAGCATTCCAAGTGTTTTCGTGTAATTGTTTGGTTCAATGTTCCCATTGTTGTCTTTTGTTATTTGTTCATTTAATTTAGGAGAATTAGAAAGAGTTTGTACTGTATTCAAACCTCCTACCACTTCAGACTAGTCAATACCCGTAGTTTTAGTGGAGTAAATTTACTCCTCCACAGGTAGATCTGGAGGGCTTGGGGCTTTGAATCCTGTACTGTTTTTGTGTTGTTTGGCCTATGGCCAAGGGAGGCCACAAGACCCTTTTTGTTTGGTCTCTGGCCAAAGGAGGCCACAAGACCCTTGTTGTTTGGTCTCTGGCCAAGGGAGGCCACAAGACCAATGTTGTTTGGTCTCTGGCCAAGGGAGGCCACAAGACCTTGTTGTTTGGTCTCTGGCCAAGGAGGCCAAAGACCCTTGATGAATATGTTGGGCTATGGCCAAGTGAGACCATCAGCCCTTGATGAATTTGGGCTATGGCCAAGTAGGCCATCACCCTTGATGAATTGTTGGGCTATGGCCAAGGTAGGCCAACCCTTTGATGAATTTGTTGGGCTATGGCCAAGGTAGGCCATCAGCCCTTTGATGAATTTGTTGGGCTATGGCCAAGGTAGGCCATCACCCTTTGATGAATTTGTTGGGCTATGGCCAAGGTAGGCCATCAGCCCTTTGATGAATTTGTTGGGCTATGGCCAAGGTAGGCCATCAGCCCTTTGATGAATTTGTTGGGCTATGGCCAAGGTAGGCCATCAGCCCTTTGATGAATTTGTTGGGCTATGGCCAAGGTAGGCCAAGCCCTTTGATGAATTTGTTGGGCTATGGCCAAGGGTAGGCCATCAGCCCTTTGATGAATTTGTTGGGCTATGGCCAAGGTAGGCCAAGCCCTTTGATGAATTTGTTGGGCTATGGCCAAGGGTAGGCCATCAGCCCTTTGATGAATTTGTTGGGCTATGGCCAAGGTAGGCCAAGCCCTTTGATGAATTTGTTGGGCTATGGCCAAGGTAGGCCAAGCCCTTTGATGAATTTGTTGGGCTATGGCCAAGGTAGGCCAAGCCCTTTGATGAATTTGTTGGGCTATGGCCAAGGGTAGGCCATCAGCCCTTTGATGAATTTGTTGGGCTATGGCCAAGGTAGGCCAAGCCCTTTGATGATTTGTTGGGCTATGGCCAAGGGTAGGCCATCAGCCCTTTGATGAATTTGTTGGGCTATGGCCAAGGTAGGCCATCACCCTTTGATGAATTTGTTGGGCTATGGCCAAGGTAGGCCATCAGCCCTTTGATGAATTTGTTGGGCTATGGCCAAGGTAGGCCATCAGCCCTTTGATGAATTTGTTGGGCTATGGCCAAGGTAGGCCAAGCCCTTTGATGATTTGTTGGGCTATGGCCAAGGGTAGGCCATCAGCCCTTTGATGAATTTGTTGGGCTATGGCCAAGGTAGGCCATCAGCCCTTTGATGAATTTGTTGGGCTATGGCCAAGGTAGGCCATCAGCCCTTTGATGAATTTGTTGGGCTATGGCCAAGGTAGGCCAAGCCCTTTGATGAATTTGTTGGGCTATGGCCAAGGTAGGCCATCAGCCCTTTGATGAATTTGTTGGGCTATGGCCAAGGGTAGGCCATCAAGCCCTTTGATGAATTTGTTGGGCTATGGCCAAGGGTAGGCCATCAGCCCTTTGATGAATTTGTTGGGCTATGGCCAAGGTAGGCCATCAGCCTTTGATGAATTTGTTGGGCTATGGCCAAGGTAGGCCAAGCCCTTTGATGAATTTGTTGGGCTATGGCCAAGGGTAGGCCATCAGCCCTTTGATGAATTTGTTGGGCTATGGCCAAGGGTAGGCCATCACCCTTTGATGAATTTGTTGGGCTATGGCCAAGGTAGGCCATCAGCCCTTTGATGAATTTGTTGGGCTATGGCCAAGGTAGGCCATCAGCCCTTTGATGAATTTGTTGGGCTATGGCCAAGGGTAGGCCAAGGCCCTTTGGAGTAGAGTAGTTTGTTTGTACGTGTCACTGTCTAACCATATAATTTTTGGCACAAAATTATGTGCACAGAATCAGAGCGCAGCAATAAAAGCTTTTACTCTCCGATCCTTGGTTATGTTTAGACAGGTTGTTGTGTTTGAGACACATTGAAAGAGTAGTGTGTGTGTGTGTGTGTGTGTGTGTGTCATTCCTCCGAATCCAGTTGGTCTTCAAAACTTGGATTCACCACTCCAATGAAATTAATACCCGTAGTTATGAATGAGTAAATGTTGTGTATCCTACAGGTAGGTCTGGAAGGTTTGGGGTTTTGAAGGAATCCAATCTGTTTGCGAGGAATGTTGTGTCTGTTATGAAATCTGTTGTGTTTCTTCTTTTAAAAGAAGAATGGATGTTTGAAGTCGTATGTATATATTATATACTGTACCGTACGTATGTGTGTAATGTGTACAGTTTTGTTATAGGGTTTTATTTTTGGGTTTTGGATTAGGTTAATCAATTTGGCTGAGTAAAGACCCTCAAACGTTGCATTTGAGACCCTTATATCAAGCCTTGTCTGTAATAGGTTGTGCCTATATGTCAAATAGGACTTGAAATAGGTTGGGCCTATATGTCAAATAGGACTTGGTATGCCTATATGTCAAATAGGACTTGGTATGCCTATATGTCAAATAGGACTTCGGAATAGGTTGGGCCTATATGTCAAATAGGACTTGAAATAGGTTGGGCCTATATGTCAAATAGGACTTCGGAATAGGTTGGGCCTATATGTCAAATAGGACTTGAAATAGGTTGGGCCTATATGTCAAATAGGACTTCGGAATAGGTTGGGCCTATATGTCAAATAGGACTTGGTATGCCTATATGTCAAATAGGGTTTGAAATAGGTTGGGCCTATATGTCAAATAGGACTTGGAATAGGTTGGGCCTATATGTCAAATAGGACTTGGAATAGGTTGGGCCTATGTCAAATAGGACTTGGAATAGGTTGGGCCTATGTCAAATAGGACTTGGAATAGGTTGGGCCTATATGTCAAATAGGACTTGGAATAGGTTGGGCCTATATGTCAAATAGGACTTGGAATAGGTTGGGCCTATATGTCAAATAGGACTTGGAATAGGTTGGGCTTATATGTCAAATAGGACTTAGAATAGGTTAAATAGGACTTGGTGTGCCTATATGTCAAATAGGACTTCGAATAGGTAATAGGTTGGGCCTATATGTCAAATAGGACTTAGAATAGGTTGGGCCTATATGTCAAATAGGACTTGGAATAGGTCACGAATAGGTGTTAGGTGGGGTGTTGGTTTGAATTCGTGCAATTGCTTTAGGTCTTTGTGATGTTACAGATCTGAGTCGAATTTTGTGATGTTACAGTTCGAGTCGAATTTTGTGATGTTACAGTTCGAGTCGAATTTTGTGATGTTACAGGTCTGAGTCGAATTTTGTGATGTTACAGGTCTGAGTCGAATTTTGTGATGTTAATGAGTCTTATGAGTAAGTTAAATTACTGTACAGTAATAAGTTTTTTGTATAACCTGTGCCACAGGTTAAATTAAAAATTCACAATGTTTTTAGTTAGGATAGGTCTTGAGTGTAAAGAGTAAGGCCTACTTTAAGAGGTAGGCCTATTATGTAAGGTAAAGTTAGGTGGGCCTACTAAATAGGCCTACCAAGTAGGCTTATGTTTGGGCCTATTATTTTATAGGACCTCAAATGAGTTAAGCCTGTTAAATTAACAAGGCTTAGTTTTGAATTTGAAGAGTAGGACCTATTAAATAGGCTTAATGTTGCGGGCCTATTATTTTTAGGACCTAAAATAAGTTATGCCTGTTAAATGAACAAGCCTTTGTTTTCGATTAGTGTAAGGTAAAGGAATCGGTTCCAGTTGCTTAGGCCACCATATGAAAACTATAGTGGGGTTACGGTTGAAATTAGGGTTAGGCCTACTGAGTTAAGCCTAGCCACTACGTTGTCAGTGTAAATTTTAGAGGGTTAGTTCCCCTTCACAGGGCCACCATATGAAAAAACTATATAGGGCTATGGGTTGATTGCCTGTGCCCTCATCCGTTGGAAATTTCCAAACAGACTTCAGTGGAGGGTTACCGACAAAAGCCCTATGCTTTTTCGTTAGAGAGTTATGAATATGTAGGTCTTTAAAGGACCTCTTTATAGTTATAGTGATTACGGTAATTCTAGCGTCGGGATTTGCGCGACGTACAGTATACTAGAATGAAAATAATTTGCCTCACCTTATTTTTGTTGGGTCTTGTTTGCTTCGATGTAGGGCGTTACGATCATCTTCGGTGTAGGGCCGCCACGATCGAGTTTCGCGACGAATTTACTTAAGGTAATTAATATAGGCAGTCACTATATAAACCCCTGAAGGAATAGGCCTATCCTTTTATAGTCTTTAGGTTTTTATTATAAGGAATTCACTCAGGACTCTAGGGGGACAAAGACATCCTCCGCGTTTAAAGCTTCGCTGTAACATAAACAGCCCTGAGAGCCGTTCCTTGGTTCTGGTGTATTATTTGCCGAACTAGCAAAAATTTTTGTTTGGGCTACTCCTTTGGTAGACTAAACAATAAATTGGGTTTTCTTGTTGCTATGTGAGGCTGATTCATACATACAGGTTCTTTGTACGTATGGCAATTCAATTATTTCATTCCCAATAGGCTATGTCGCCAATCCCGAGGCATTTTTGTATAGATATTTAATTCAATTAATTAATAATTTATATTTAATTATGAAATAAATGTACCACATATGATACCATGTTGTGAGCGCGTATAGTTTTTCCATAGTCTATTTTCCTTATGAGTCCAGACTTCTGGGACACCCTGTACTATATGACATCTAAATGGTATGAGATTAAAACGTTTATTTACAAACTTTACATTTGTTCAATAATTATGTATAAATTTATACAGTCAAATATTTACTCTACTTTAAACAGAAGTTAAATTATGACATGTTCGTCTCATTTTTTTCATTTCCTTTCCTTTTTACGTTGTAACTACATCATTTATTCATTGACTCATCTTCATAACTTACCATATTATATACAGGGTGGCCCAAAAGTCAGGACACAGAGGAGAAATTTATTTCTATTAACACCGTTTGTTTTCTATGTTCTCTACTGTTGAATGGTCTCCTCCTTAGTCAGAAGATCGAACGCCTCATGATTTCTTTTGTGCGGTCATTTGAAATCCGTTTTTTCGTTTACAGTGATCATCCCCGGTCCTTGGAGGAAGACTCGAATAACTATTACCCTTATGTTGAGACGACGTGTGAGAATGTCACTCAGAAGGAGAATTGAGAAGTATATCGTGGTTCATGGGTCTCTCAGTTTAAGCATTTATTATGAATAACCAACTAATGCGTGAAACAGATACTACTGCCACTATGTGTCTTGACTTTTGGGCCACCTGTATAAAATCAGTAAGAGGACCAGAAATTGGTACAGAGCTCAGGCCAACTACTGTATTATTATTGCCGGCAGGCCCGGGAGAGGACTAACGGGCCCTATGTGCTTGACACCTCATGTATCTCCCTTCTCCCGGACCCTGATGCCTTGACATCTCATGTATCTCCCTCTCCCGGGCCCTGGTGCTTTGACCATCTCATGTATCTCCCCTCTCCGGGCCCTGGTGCTTGACATCTCATGTATCTCCCCTCTCTCGGCCCTGATTACCGGCATTATCGGGTTTCAGCTCCGATTTCAGTGTCTTCACTTCGCTTATAGGGAAAACGGTGTTATCTGCTGAGGTACCTCTCTTTCTTTCTTTCTGCTGTGTAAAGAACCAGTTTAGTTACAGCCAGTTTTTATGTTTAAATGAATTATATAATGTTCCCCAAAATCAATTAATTAAGCATACAGTAGTCCAAAGATTTAGAAGCGTTTGTCGAAAGTATTATTTTATAAAAGTATGCTCTAAATACTGTACTAAAGAAAACTTTATATTTGGGGAACTTTAGAATATTTAGTTTCTAATTATTAAATAAAATTTAAATGTAATTCGGCAATTGAGTTTTTGATCGTGCTTTCCAAATTTATTTTGTATACGTACATTTATACCCGGTTAGGTTAGACAAAGTAAAAATACAGAGCTGCTACAAAAAATTTTATTTCTTAAGGGAGATCTCCCTCTTACATGGGCGTGCGTAGTCAGAATTTTTTTATTGTGGGGCACCAGGCCATTAGATATAGGGTCGATTAAAATAACATTTTGTAACCATAGTTTTAACTTATGATGTGATATATAATATATAACATCATTAATAAATAAACACATGCATTTTTTTTGGGGGGGGGACTTCACAAACTACTCTAAACTACTCTAAACTTAACTACTCTAACCCCCTCCACAGTGACTCAGTCGTTGCACCAAAAGGTCCGCCTTTCTACAATTTCAGCCCCCCTCTGGGAAGTCCTCGTTACGAGACTGATATATATATATATCAGTATATATATATATATATACGTATGTATGATGTATGAGGGGGCGACAAGCTTGACCTTCGTGAAATGAGGAATCATCGCACGGAACCTTTGAAAGGTTGAAAGTATAAATAAGAAAAAATAATGATTTAAGTTTAAAATACTGAAACGTTACAAATTTGCTACATTGAGTCATAAAGGGTATAAGACTTCCTATCAAGAAGATCCGGTAGAAAAATCAGTTTTCTCCCAGATCAATCATGCAGTTTTCAGTTTTCTTCCCTTTTAATTTTTATGACTATTACTTTTTATGATTTTATGACCTTGTAGACACCTTGCATCAGTTATATTTATTTATAATTATAATTATTCTAATTATTTATATTCGTATTTATATACGAATAGTTATAATAAATTACATAGGATTGGGGGGCGGCCATGGCACCAGTGGCCCTCCCCCTGGCTCCGAGGTACCCTCTTAGAGTTATAGCCTAACTCAGAGGCACCGTGGAGCCAGGGGGAGATACTTGTGGTCACCTCCCACCAGAACCACGCCAAGTGAATTTAAATTTTTGCAATGATGTATTTTTTTAGCATATTCTTAATTGATTTTCGAACAATCCATTCACTATATCGGCGAGAAAAATAACCAAAAACTGCTTAACCTAATTTCAACAAGGTAGAATAAAATAGTATATTGACAAAACAACATTTAAAGTTTCCAATTTCTTGAAATGATCAAATTAACTATAATTTGTCAATTATATAAAATTGGCACACTTATTATCTAATAATATTATAGAAATGAGACATGAGACTCAAATATAATTGAAAAATCAATATAAAGCTGTTTTTAGCGTCGAAGGAGACACAGCTTTGATTAAAAATTGGATAATTAATGAACGTTGCAGTGTTTGGAGTAGAGTAAACACTCAAAGGAGCGTACAACATACAATCATAATTTTAAGATAATTTATCAATCACTTTATTGCGTAGTCGAACTAAAGTATTAATTTCTTCAAATATATTTAAAAACGTAATATAATATTCTGAAAATGTTGAAAATGGGTGTCTGACGGGAGATTTTGCCTGTCAGTCGGAAGATCTGAAGTATTTGCCAAAATAGATGCAAAATCGAGAGTTCTCCCACGCAGGTGGGAGTTATGGCAGGTTGGTAGCTATGCATTTTTTTACACTTTAGACTACAAGTCAAATGATATAAAAGAAAACTCACTGAAATATCATTTAAATGTAATTTTTTTGATGCATAAGAAGAACATAAACGGAAATACTCATATTTTTGTTCGAAATGTCCAAGCCATAATGTCTTGTATTCCTAGGCTGATAAAGAAAGATTCCGCTCCTGAACCTTATTTTTAATAAGAAATTTTAGTTTTTAGTTTTAACATGAAATGGCTATAGGATTTTCTGATTTGATTTTCTGTCTTTGTTTTTAACTTTTATACACACTTTTGCTAATCGGAGCCTGATCCTTTCGCGACATTTTTGTTATAAAAATGGGTGGTTAATTTCTGAATGAAATTAATATTTTATGATTTCCTAAATTCATTAACCTTTGTTTACATTACAACCTGGTCAGAGTTGGATTTTCATTTAAATCCAAATTATTTTATAGACACGAAAATAAAACCCCACTCTAATAGACAGAGTTTATTTCCACAACAGTTTCGATGCCCACTGGCATCCTCTTCGTTTTTCTGTAGCCACCCGAAGAGGATGCAGTGGACATCGAAACTGTTGTTGAAATAAACTCTGTCTATGAGAGTGGTTTTTTATTATCATATTGTGACTTTCACGTAGAAAAAGTGAAGTTTTTTGCATTTATTTTATAGAAGTTATCCCATAAAAATACATTCAAAGAAAACGTTAATACTTGGGGAACTACAGTATCTTTAATATATATTTTATATAATCTTAATTACGAGTTTCTTCTTCAATTTCTTTGCTATAACGATTGCACAATTTTGTAAACTAAAATTATAATAGATAAATTAAACTAAACTGGTTCTTTACACAGCAGAAAGAAAGAAAAGAGGGTACCTCAGCAGATAACACGTTTCCCTATAAGCGAAGTGAAGACACTGAAATCGGGAGCTCGAAACCCGATAATGCCGGTAATCTGGGCCCGGGAGGGGAGATACATGAGATGTCAAAGCACCAGGGGCCCGGGAGAGGGGGAGATACATGAGATGTCAAGGCACCAGGGTCCGGGAGAGGGAGATACATGAGGTGTCAAAGCACTAGGGCCCGTTAGTCCTCTCCCGGGCCTTGCCGGCAATAATAATACAGTAGTTGGCCTGAGCTCTGTACCAATTTCTGGTCCTCCTTACTGATTATTATACAGGGTGGCCCAAAAGTCAAGACACATAGTGGCAGTAATCTGTTTCACGCATTATGTTGGTTTATTCATAATAAATGCTTAAACTGAGAGACCCATGAACCCCGATATACTTCTCAATTCTCCTTCTGAGTGACATTCTCACACGTCTCAACATAAGGGTAATAGTTATTCGAGTCTTCCTCCAAGGACCGGGGATGATCACTGTAAACGACGGATTTCAAATGACCGCACAAAAAGAAATCATGAGGCGTTCGATCTTCTGACTAAGGAGGAGACCATTCAACAGTAGAGAACATAGAAAACAAACGGTGTTAATAGAAATAAATTTCTCCTCTGTGTCCTGACTTTTGGGCCACCCTGTATAATAATCAGTAAGGAGGACCAGAAATTGGTACAGAGCTCAGGCCAACTACTGTATTATTATTGCCGGCAAGGCCCGGGAGAGGACTAACGGGCCCTAGTGCTTTGACACCTCATGTATCTCCCTTCTCCCGGACCCTGGTGCCTTGACATCTCATGTATCTCCCCTCTCCCGGGCCCTGGTGCTTTGACATCTCATGTATCTCCCCTCTCCCGGGCCCAGATTACCGGCATTATCGGGTTTCGAGCTCCCGATTTCAGTGTCTTCACTTCGCTTATAGGGAAACGGTGTTATCTGCTGAGGTACCCTCTTTTCTTTCTTTCTGCTGTGTAAAGAACCAGTTTAGTTACAGCCAGTATTTTATGTTTAAATGAATTATATAATGTTCCCCAAAATCAATTAATTAAGCATACAGTAGTCCAAAGATTTAGAAGCGTTTGTCGAAAGTATTATTTTATAAAAGTTATGCTCTAAAATACTGTAACTAAAGAAAACTTATATTTGGGGGAACTTTAGAATATTTAGTTTCTAATAAATTAAATAAAATTTAAATGTAATTCGGCAATTGAGTTTTTGATCGTGCTTTCCAAATCTAATTATTTATATTCGTATTTATATACGAATAGTTATAATAAATTATATAGGATTGGGGGGGGGGACCATGGCACCAGTGGCCCTCCCCCTGGCTCCGCGGTACCCTCTTAGAGTTATAGCCTAACTCAGAGGCACCGTGGAGCCAGGGGGAGATACTTGTGGTCACCTCCCACCAGAACCACGCCAAGTGAATTTAAATTTTGCAATGATTATGGAAAACTGATGAGTGGGTAGTTGGGAGGTAACGAAATGGTTCACTGAGTAGGTAGGTAGTTAATCTAACAATCATTAAATTCCTTTTATGTCAATAACTGGGTGGATGAAACCAATTGGTTGCTCACCAGAGTTATCTCCACACTAGTATTTATATACTGTGTGGGAGGAGCGTGCTCGGTAATAAGGATACATTACCGCTCAACCAACCGAGGAATAAACAAGACAACGCTGGTACGAGAAGCCCCGCGAAGAGGAGAACAAAGAGGGAACGAAAACGACGAACGGGGCGAGAGGACGTACAGCAAAGTACGCTCTCGAAAACATAACCGGAGAAGGGAGACACTCCGATAACAAAAAGTAAGTGACTAATTGAGTTTTTACACCAAAGTTAATCTCATTAAATTAAGCTGGTCAGACAAGTTAGGCCTACATTGTGGCCTAAGACCCAGCATCAACTCATACTTAACAAAGGTGAAGGTAGATTGCCCTAACCTAATTCTTGTGAGGAATCCTACTGTGGACCTCAATTTATCTGCCCGCTCTGGACCATTTCCGGAATCTCTAGGCTGACCCCTCTAGGCTAGACTTGATCTACTCTATAGTATAGACTGGAGATATAAGGGTGGGTTAATTGTGGACCAATTCATACAGAGCATTTTTCGCATTGGTGGTCCGTGTGTGGGGAATTTACAAACCTTAAGCTTACTTAACAAAAATTGCAGAATTAGGCTAAATGGTCTAGCCTAAGCCTAACCTGAGCAAGCCTAATTAGGTCTACAACCTAGGGCCTAACTAGGAAACATTTACATTTAAGGAGTCTCATTCTCTCATAAGCTTAGACCTGAGTGACACACAAGTACTTGGGGGGATTAAACCAAATTTAAACTTGCTGTTTGTCTGTGCTCTCTCTTCTCTGGTAATTTCTTCTTGTCCAATATTTCATTACGATCCCAGTTAAACAACATTAGTGAACAAGCATTTAAAATGCATACAACTCCAAGCATCCAATTCTTCTTTTAAGGAAGAATCACTCAAACAGATTTTTTCAACAGACACATGCATTCCTTGCAATCTGTGTATATATATGTATATATACACTGTACTCTTTACATGTGCCACAAATACACTCAACCTATCTGAACAAAGCAATGATTGCATGGGTTACTCAAAAGGTCTTATGGCCTACTTTGGCCCTAGCCCAAACACTGAACCTTGGTCTTGTGGCCTACCTTGGCCATGGCCAAACAATAAAGGTCTTATGGCCTACCTCAGCCATGGGCCAAAACAATGAGCCTTGGTCTTTGGCCTACCTTGGCCATGGGCCAAACATTAAATGTCTTATGGCCTACCTTGGCCATGGGCTAAACATTTTTTTTATGGCCTACCTTGGCCATAGGGAAAACAATTACAAGGGTCTTATGGCCTACCTCAGCCATGTGCCAAACAATAAAGGTCTTATGGCCTACCTCAGCCATGGGCCAAAACAATGAGCCTTGGTCTTTTGGCCTACCTTGGCCATGGGCCAAACATTAAATGTCTTATGGCCTACCTTGGCCATGGGCTAAACATTTTCTTTATGGCCTACCTGGCCATAGGGGAAAACTATTACAAGTGTCTTATGGCCTACCTTGGCCATAGGGAAAACTATTTGGGTTACTCACTCTCCTGGCTGAGATTGAGAACATCATTAACAATAGACCACTCACTTATGTGAGTGACAACATTAATGACCCAGAACCATTAACTCCAAATCATTTGATTCGGGAGAACAAGTTAGTCTCCTGCCGGACTACAATATAGACTCTTCAGAAGACCCAAACTGGACTCAACGACATGATGAGCTCCAGACTAAGTTACAACATTTAACTAGAGTTAAAGCTCATTTCATTAACAGTGGAAACTGAGTACTTGATGGGTCTAAGGGAGAGACATAAAAAATGACTAAGAAGGATTGGTCTGACACAATTAAGGTAGGGGACCTTGTTCTCATACATGACAGTACTCCAAGACAATACTGGCCTCTGGCTAGAGTTTCAGAACTCAGACCAGGGGCAGATGGGGTAACAAGAGTGGTCAAATTAAGGACTTCAACGGGTGACACAACAAGAGACATTTCTCTTTTGTACCCTTTAGAGTCTGGACCCAAAACAATGGACTTTGGAGAACCTTCTCCACTGACAGTAACAACTGGAGACACTGAACTTCCAGTAATTATTCCTTTGACAGTAGGAGTGGTAACGCATCCTACTACAACATTGACAGACACAAGACCTCAGCGACAAACAGCATTAAAAGCGCGACTATTTTTACAACAAAAATAGATGCTGGGAATTGTATTTTATCTTCTAACTTTCATTTTTTCTTTTCTTATGGTAAAGACAATAGACAGTTTCATCCTATGGATGTATATTTTCTCTTCTAATTAAATGCTACACCTTCTCCATGAGAAGGTGAGGATAGGCACTGTTAATCAGATTAACAGGCATTTACAGTTAAATAGTTAGCTAGTCTACACTCAGACAAAAATTGGTGACAATGACACCAAAATTTTTATCTCCGGGCCCCCAGTATATGGAAACTGATGAGTGGGTAGTTGGGAGGTAACGAAAATGGTTCACTGAGTAGGTAGGTAGTTAATCTAACAATCATTAAATTCCTTTTATGTCAATAACTGGGTGGATGAAACCATTGGTTGCTCACCAGAGTTATTCTCCACACTAGTATTTATATACTGTGTGGGAGGAGCGTGCTCGGTAATAAGGATACATTACCGCTCAACCAACCGAGGAATAAACAAGAAACGCTGGTACGAGAAGCCCCGCGAAGAAGAGAACAAAAGGGAGAACGAAACGACGAACGGGGCGAGAGGACGTACCAGCAAGTACGCTCTCGAAAACATAACCGGAGAAGGAGAACACTCCGATAACAAAAAGTAAGTGACTAATTGAGTTTTTTACACCAAAGTTAATCTCATTAAATTAAGCTGGGTCAGACAAGTTAGGCCTACATTGTGGCCTAAGACCCAGCATCAACTCATAGCTTAACAAGGTGAAGGTAGATTGCCCTAACCTAATTCTTGTGAGGAATCCTACTGTGGACCTCAATTTATCTGCCCGCTCTGGACCATTTCCGGAATCTCTAGGCTGACCCCTCTAGGCTAGACTTGATCTACTCTATAGTATAGACTGGAGATATAAGGGGTGGGTTAATTGTGGACCAATTCATACAGAGCATTTTTTGCATGATGTATTTTTTGAGCATATTCTTAATTGATTTTCCAACAAATCCATTCAATATATCGGCGAGAAAAGTAACCAAAAACTGCTTAACCTAATTTCAACAAGGTAGAATAAAATAGTATATTGACAAAAAACATTTAAAGTTTCCAATTTCTTTGAAATTATCAAATTAACTATATAATTTGTCAATTATATAAAATTGGCACACTTATTATCTAATAATATTATAGAAATGAGACATGAAACTCTCAAATATAATTGAAAAATCAATATAAAGCTGTTTTTAGCATCGAAGGAGACACAGCTTTGATTAAAAATTGGATAATTAATGAACGTTGCAGTGTTTGGAGTAGAGTAAACACTCAAAAGGAAGCGTAACAACATACAATCATAATTTTAAGATAATTTATCAATCACTTTATTGCGTAGTCGAACTAAAGTATTAATTTCTTCAAATATATTTAAAAACGTAATATAATATTCTGAAAATGTTGAAAATGGGTGTCTGACGGGAGATTTTGCCTGTCAGTCGGAAGATCTGAAGTATTTGCCAAAATAGATGCAAAATCGAGAGTTCTCCCACGCAGGTGGGAGTTATGGCAGGTTGGTAGCTATGCATTTTTTTACACTTTAGACTACAAGTCAAATGATATAAAAGAAAACTCACTGAAATATCATTTAAATGTAATTTTTTTGATGCATAAGAAGAACATAAACGGAAATACTCATATTTTTGTTCGAAATGTCCAAGCCATAATGTCTTGTATTCCTAGGCTGATAAAGAAAGATTCCGCTCCTGAACCTTATTTTTAATAAGAAATTTTAGTTTTTAGTTTTAACATGAAATGGCTATAGGATTTTCTGATTTGATTTTCTGTCTTTGTTTTTAACTTTTATACACACTTTTGCTAATCGGAGCCTGATCCTTTCGCGACATTTTTGTTATAAAAATGGGTGGTTAATTTCTGAATGAAATTAATATTTTATGATTTCCTAAATTCATTAACCTTTGTTTACATTACAACCTGGTCAGAGTTGGATTTTCATTTAAATCCAAATTATTTTATAGACACGAAAATAAAACCCCACTCTAATAGACAGAGTTTATTTCCACAACAGTTTCGATGCCCACTGGCATCCTCTTCGTTTTTCTGTAGCCACCCGAAGAGGATGCCAGTGGACATCGAAACTGTTGTTGAAATAAACTCTGTCTATGAGAGTGGGTTTTTATTATCATATTGTGACTTTCACGTAGAAAAAGTGAAGTTTTTTGCATTTATTTTATAGAAGTTATCCCATAAAAATACATTCAAAGAAAACGTTAATACTTGGGGAACTACAGTATCTTTAATATATATTTTATATAATCTTAATTACGAGTTTCTTCTTCAGAATTTCTTTGCTATAACGATTGCACAATTTTGTAAACTAAAATTAATAAATAGATAAATTAAACTAAACTGGTTCTTTACACAGCAGAAAGAAAGAAAAGAGGGTACCTCAGCAGATAACACCGTTTCCCTATAAGCGAAGTGAAGACACTGAAATCGGGAGCTCGAAACCCGATAATGCCGGTAATCTGGGCCCGGGAGAGGGGAGATACATGAGATGTCAAAGCACCAGGGCCCGGGAGAGGGGAGATACATGAGATGTCAAGGCACCAGGGTCCGGGAGAAGGGAGATACATGAGGTGTCAAAGCACTAGGGCCCGTTAGTCCTCTCCCGGGCCTTGCCGGCAATAATAATACAGTAGTTGGCCTGAGCTCTGTACCAATTTCTGGTCCTCCTTACTGATTATTATACAGGGTGGCCCAAAAGTCAAGACACATAGTGGCAGTAATCTGTTTCACGCATTATGTTGGTTTATTCATAATAAATGCTTAAACTGAGAGACCCATGAACCCCGATATACTTCTCAATTCTCCTTCTGAGTGACATTCTCACACGTCTCAACATAAGGGTAATAGTTATTCGAGTCTTCCTCCAAGGACCGGGATGATCACTGTAAACGACGGATTTCAAATGACCGCACAAAAGAAATCATGAGGCGTTCGATCTTCTGACTAAGGAGGAGACCATTCACATAGAGAACATAGAAAACAAACGGTGTTTAATAGAAATAAATTTCTCCTCTGTGTCCTGACTTTTGGGCCACCCTGTATAATAATCAGTAAGGAGGACCAGAAATTGGTACAGAGCTCAGGCCAACTACTGTATTATTATTGCCGGCAAGGCCCGGAGAGGACTAACGGCCCTAGTGCTTTGACACCTCATGTATCTCCCTTCTCCCGGACCCTGGTGCCTTGACATCTCATGTATCTCCCCTCTCCCGGGCCCTGGTGCTTTGACATCTCATGTATCTCCCCTCTCCCGGGCCCAGATTACCGGCATTATCGGGTTTCGAGCTCCCGATTTCAGTGTCTTCACTTCGCTTATAGGGAAACGGTGTTATCTGCTGAGGTACCCTCTTTTCTTTCTTTCTGCTGTGTAAAGAACCAGTTTAGTTACAGCCAGTATTTTATGTTTAAATGAATTATATAATGTTCCCCAAAATCAATTAATTAAGCATACAGTAGTCCAAAGATTTGAAGCGTTTGTCGAAGTATTATTTTAAAAGTTATGCTCTAAAATACTGTAACTAAAGAAACTTATATTTGGGGGAACTTTAGAATATTTAGTTTCTAATAATTAAATAAAATTTAAATGTAATTCGGCAATTGAGTTTTTGATCGTGCTTTCCAAATCTAATTATTTATATTCGTATTTATATACGATAGTTATAATAAATTATATAGGATTGGGGGGGGGACCATGGCACCAGTGGCCTCCCCCTGGCTCCGCGGTACCCTCTTAGAGTTATAGCCTAACTCAGAGGCACCGTGGAGCCAGGGGGAGATACTTGTGGTCACCTCCCACCAGAACCACGCCAAGTGAATTTAAATTTTTGCAATGATTATGGAAAACTGATGAGTGGGTAGTTGGGAGGTAACGAAAATGGTTCACTGAGTAGGTAGGTAGTTAATCTAACAATCATTAAATTCCTTTTATGTCAATAACTGGGTGGATGAAACCAATTGGTTGCTCACCAGAGTTATTCTCCACACTAGTATTTATATACTGTGTGGGAGGAGCGTGCTCGGTAATAAGGATACATTACCGCTCAACCAACCGAGGAATAAACCAAGACAACGCTGGTACGAGAAGCCCCGCGAAGAGGAGAACAAAGAGGGAACGAAAACGACGAACGGGGCGAAGGACGTACCAGCAAAGTACCTCTCGAAAACATAACCGGAGAAGGGAGACACTCCGATAACAAAAAGTAAGTGACTAATTGAGTTTTTACACCAAAGTTAATCTCATTAAATTAAGCTGGGTCAGACAAGTTAGGCCTACATTGTGGCCTAAGACCCAGCATCAACTCATAGCTTAACAAAGGTGAAGGTAGATTGCCCTAACCTAATTCTTGTGAGGAATCCTACTGTGGACCTCAATTTATCTGCCCGCTCTGGACCATTTCCGGAATCTCTAGGCGACCCCTCTAGGCTAGACTTGATCTACTCTATAGTATAGACTGGAGATATAAGGGGTGGGTTAATTGTGACCAATTCATACAGAGCATTTTTCGCATTTGGTGGTCCGTGTGTGGGGAATTTACAAACCTTAAGCTTACTTAACAAAATTGCAGAATTAGGCTAAATGGTCTAGCCTAAGCCTAACCTGAGCAAGCCTAATTAGGTCTACAACCTAGGGCCTAACTAGGAAACATTTACATTTAAGGAGTCTCATTCTCTCATAAGCTTAGACCTGAGTGACACACAAGTACTTGGGGGGGATTAAACCAAATTTAAACTTGCTGTTTTGTCTGTGCTCTCTCTTCTCTGGTAATTTCTTCTTGTCCAATATTTCATTACGATCCCCAGTTAAACAACATTAGTGAACAAGCATTTAAAATGCATACAACTCCAAGCATCCAATTCTTCTTTTAAGGAAGAATCACTCAACAGATTTTTTCAACAGACACATGCATTCCTTGCAATCTGTGTATATATATGTATATACACTGTACTCTTTACATGTGCCACAAATACACTCAACCTATCTGAACACAAGCAATGATTGCATGGGTTACTCAAAAGGGTCTTATGGCCTACTTTGGCCATAGCCCAAACACTGAACCTTGGTCTTGTGGCCTACCTTGGCCATGGGCCAAACAATAAAGGTCTTATGGCCTACCTCAGCCATGGGCCAAAACAATGAGCCTTGGTCTTTTGGCCTACCTTGGCCATGGGCCAAACATTAAATGTCTTATGGCCTACCTTGGCCATGGGCTAAACATTTTCTTATGGCCTACCTTGGCCATAGGGAAAACAATTACAAGGGTCTTATGGCCTACCTCAGCCATGTGCCAAACAATAAAGGTCTTATGGCCTACCTCAGCCATGGGCCAAAACAATGAGCCTTGGTCTTTTGGCCTACCTTGGCCATGGGCCAAACATTAAATGTCTTATGGCCTACCTTGGCCATGGGCTAAACATTTTCTTATGGCCTACCTTGGCCATAGGGAAAACTATTACAAGTGTCTTATGGCCTACCTTGGCCATAGGGAAAACTATTTGGGTTACTCACTCTCCTGGCTGAGATTGAGAACATCATTAACAATAGACCACTCACTTATGTGAGTGACAACATTAATGACCCAGAACCATTAACTCCAAATCATTTGATTCGGGGAGAACAAGTTAGTCTCCTGCCGGACTACAATATAGACTCTTCAGAAGACCCAAACTGGACTCAACGACATGATGAGCTCCAGACTAAGTTACAACATTTAACTAGAGTTAAAGCTCATTTCATTAAACAGTGGAAAACTGAGTACTTGATGGGTCTAAGGGAGAGACATAAACAAATGACTAAGAAGGATTGGTCTGACACAATTAAGGTAGGGGACCTTGTTCTCATACATGACAGTACTCCAAGACAATACTGGCCTCTGGCTAGAGTTTCAGAACTCAGACCAGGGGCAGATGGGGTAACAAGAGTGGTCAAATTAAGGACTTCAACGGGTGACACAACAAGAGACATTTCTCTTTGTACCCTTTAGAGTCTGGACCCAAAACAATGGACTTTGGAGAACCTTCTCCACTGACAGTAACAACTGGAGACACTGAACTTCCAGTAATTATTCCTTTGACAGTAGGAGTGGTAACGCATCCTACTACAACATTGACAGACACAAGACCTCAGCGACAAACAGCATTAAAAGCGCGACTATTTTTACAACAAAAAATAGATGCTGGGGAATTGTAATTTTATCTTCTAACTTTCATTTTTCTTTTCTTATGGTAAAGACCATAGACAGTTTCATCCTATGGATGTATATTTCTCTTCTAATTAAATGCTACACCTTCTCCATGAGAAGGTGAGGATAGGCACTGTAATCAGATTAACAGGCATTTACAGTTAAATAGTTAGCTAGTCTACACTCAGACAAAAATTGGTGACAATGACACCAAAATTTTTATCTCCGGGGCCCCCAGTATATGGAAAACTGATGAGTGGGTAGTTGGGAGGTAACGAAAATGGTTCACTGAGTAGGTAGGTAGTTAATCTAACAATCAAAAATTCCTTTTATGTCAATAACTGGGTGGATGAAACCAATTGGTTGCACCAGAGTATTCTCCACACTAGTATTTATATACTGTGTGGGAGGAGGTGCTCGGTAATAAGGATACATTACCGCTCAACCAACGAGGAATAAACCAAGAAAACGCTGGTACGAGAAGCCCCGCGAAGAAGAGAACAAAAGGGAGAACGAAAACGACGAACGGGGCGAGAGGACGTACCAGCAAAGTACGCTCTCGAAAACATAACCGGAGAAGGGAGACACTCCGATAACAAAAAGTAAGTGACTAATTGAGTTTTTACACCAAAGTTAATCTCATTAAATTAAGCTGGGTCAGACAAGTTAGGCCTACATGTGGCCTAAGACCCAGCATCAACTCATAGCTTAACAAAGGTGAAGGTAGATTGCCCTAACCTAATTCTTGTGAGGAATCCTACTGTGGACCTCAATTTATCTGCCCGCTCTGGACCATTTCCGAATCTCTAGGCTGACCCCTCTAGGCTAGACTTGATCTACTCTATAGTATAGACTGGAGATATAAGGGGTGGGTTAATTGTGACCAATTCATACAGAGCATTTTTGCATGATGTATTTTTTTGAGCATATTCTTAATTGATTTTCCAACAAATCCATTCAATATATCGGCGAGAAAAGTAACCAAAAACTGCTTAACTGCAACCAATTTCAACAAGGTAGAATAAAATAGTATATTGACAAAAAAACATTTAAAGTTTCCAATTTCTTTGAAATTCAAAATTAACTATATAATTTGTCAATTATATAAAATTGGCACACTTATTTCTAATCATATTATAGAAATGAGACATGAAACTCTCAAATATAATGAAAAATCAATATAAAGCTGTTTTAGCGTAGAAGGGGACACAGCTTTGATTAAAAATCGGATAATTAATGAACGTTGCAGTGTTGGAGAGAGTAAACACTCAAAAGGAAGCGTAACAACATACAATCATAATTTTCAGATAATTTATCAATCACTTTATTGCGTAGTCGAACTAAAGTATTAATTTCTTCAAATATATTTAAAAACGTAATATAATATTCTGAAAATGTTGAAAATGGGTGTCTGACGGGAGATTTTGCCTGTCAGTCGGAAGATCTGAAGTATTTGCCAAAATAGATGCAAAATCGAGAGTTCTCCCACGCAGGTGGGAGTTATGGCAGGTTGGCAGCTATGCATTTTTTTACACTTTAGACTACAAGTCAAATGATATAAAAGAAAACTCACTTAAATATCATTTAAATGTAATTTTTTTATGCATAAGAAGAATATAAACGCAAAGAACTCATATTTCTGTTCGAAATGTCCAAGCCATAATGTATTGTATTCCTAGGCTGATGATAAAAAGATTCCGCTCCTGAACCTTATTTTTAATAAGAAATTTTAGTTTTTAGTTTTAACATGAAATGACTATAGGATTTTCTGATTTGATTTCTGTCTTTGTTTTTAACTTTTATACACACTTTTGCTAATCGGAGCCTGATCCTTTCGCGACATTTTTGTTATAAAAATGGGTGGTTAATTTCTGAATGAAATTAATATTTTATGATTTCCTAAATTAATTAACCTTTGTTTACATTACAACCTGGTCAGAGTTAGATTTTCATTTAAATCCAAATTATTTTATAGACATGATAATAAAAACCCACTCTAATAGACAGAGTTTATTTCCACAACAGTTTCGATGCCCACTGGCATCTTCTTCGTTTTTCTGTATCCACCCGAAGAGGATGGGCATCGAAACTGTTGTGGAAATAAACTCTGTCTATTAGAGTGGGTTTTTATTATCATATTGTGACTTTCACGTAGAAAAAGTGAAGTTTTTTATTTACATTTATTTTATAGACGTTATCCCATAAAAATACATTCAAAGAAAACGTTAATACTTGGGAGACTACAGTATTTTTAATATATATTTTATATAATTTTAATTACGAGTTTCTTCTTCAGAATTTCTTTGCTATAACGATTGCACAATTTTGTAAACTAAAATTAATAAATAGATAAATTAATATAAATAAAAAATAATAAAAGACAAAACACAAAAACCAGCAAGTTTATATATATATATATATATATAATCTTACAACCTTACAAAGGTTCCGCGCGATGATTTCTCATTTCACGAAGGTCAAGCTTGTCGCCCCTCCTCTCGAGTTGGCCTGGTGAAGTAGTGAGTTGGATTCTTGCGCTCTCCACTCACATAGCCAGGTACGCCCGGCTCATCGGGGATTGTTCTAGCCAGGCGTCAGTAGTCTTCTTTTGAAGATTTCCACTGTCAACTCCCTTCGTGTTCTTAGGCTCGTTGGGGCAACTGATTAAACAGTTTTGGTCCTCTCACTACAAAGCTATTTTCTTTCAGGGTTAAGGATGTTCCCTGTCTCGCCTTCAATTTGGGAATACGACACAGTCTACCGCTTCTACTTTCCATCGTTGTTTGGGGAGTTATGGGATTCAGAGTAAGATTAGGGACTAGTTTCTCCATTATTTTCCAAGTGTAAATAATGGTGTGTCTCTCTCTTCTCCTTTCCAGTGAATATAGGTCTAGTTCTCGTAACCTTTCCCAGTAATTTAGTTCTTTGCACCCATTGATCTTGGCTGTGAAGCTTCTTTGGATCCCCTCCAGCTGTCTAATTTCTTCTTTTTTATATGGGGAAGTTAGGACCGAGCAGTATTCTAATTTGGGTATGATCAGGGTTTTCAGTAGAGGAATCATTACATTCCTATCCCTTCGTTTAAAGGTTCTCAATATCTGACCCGTTATTCTCTTTGCTCTGTTTACTGCTATCTTATTTTGTGTTTCAAATTTCGCATCATCTGTCATTACAACCCCTAAATCTTTTGCTCTGGAATTTCTCTGAATTTCCTGTCCATTTGTGGTATAATATTCCATGCACTTTAGGTCTTCTCTTTTTCCGTACCGTAATAGCTGAAATTTCTCGGTGTTAAACTTCATATTGTTGTCTTCAGTCCACTTGTAGATTTTGTTTATGTCGGTTTGTAGAGATCCTATGTCTTCTGGGTTTCTTATTTTTCTACTGATCTTTGTGTCATCCGCAAAGGATGTTACTGTGCTGTCTCTGGTAACGTCCTCATCTATGTCAGTTAGCATGATTATGAAGAGTAGTGGACCTAATACTGTTCCTTGTGGTACTGAGCTGAGGACCTCTGATTCTGATGAAGATACTCCTTGTACTGTAACGACTTGCCTCCGCTCACTAAGGAAATTATATATCCATTTCCCTACTTTTCCTGTTATTCCCATATATTTCAGTTTATGTATTATGATTCCGTGGTCACACTTGTCGAACGCTTTAGCAAAGTCTGTGTACAGTACATCATAGTTTTCATTACTTTCAAGTGAATCAATAATGTTGTTGTAGTGTTCCATTAGTTGTGATAGGCATGATCTGCCTGATCGAAACCCGTGTTGGTTATCATTGAATTTTTTCTGAGTTTCCAAAAAGTCATAGATTTTCTGTCTAACTATTCTTTCAAATATTTTAGTGAGATGAGATGTAAGCGACACTGGCCTATAGTTTTTGGCCTGGGATCGATCTCCTCCTTTATATATTGGGACTATGTTCGCGCTCTTCAGGATGCCCGGTATTTCTCCCGTGTCTAATGATCGTCTCCATATCCAATATAGGGGCTCAGCGATTGCATTCTTGCAGTTTTTGATCAGTGTGGCATTCCATTTATCCGGTCCTGCCGCTGAGTGTGTTTTTAGTTTCCCTATGGCTTGTGTAATATCATCCGTCGTAAAGTCGAAATCCGTTATACTTTCCACTTGTGGTTCTTCTTCAAAGAACGCGTTTCTATCGCAAATCAATTTGTCAGTTTTTGGGATACTGAAAGATGATTCATACTGAGCTTTTAATATTTCAGATACTTCTGTTAGATCATCAGATAAATCACTGTTCTCATTTTTAAAGGTCCGATAGTCGCTTGGTTTTTCGACTTTCTTTTTGCGAAATTATAGAAGTACTTTGAGTTCACCTTTATCGCTTCTATAGCGTCATCTTCTTCTTTTTCTGTATGCTTCTCGATTTGTTCCTGTATGACGACATCGATACTTTGAAGTTTATCATTTAATATTTTTCTGATGTTGTTATCTTTACAATTACTTAATTTTGCAGTCACTCTTTTTCTCTTTCGGAACAATGCCCTCTTTTGTCTTTCGAACCTGCTTCTCTTTCCTCTTTGTTGTATCTTTGGGACATGTTTTTCCACAATTTCTAACGTCTTCTCCTCTAACGTCATTAGCATCTCTTCCGTTGTCTTGGCCTCGAAAATGGTTTTCCAATCTATTACTTCCATGCTGGATGTCACATCTTCCCAGTTTATAGCTTTGGAGTGAAAATTAAAAATTTCAAATTTGCTTCGTTCTGTTGTGCGTGTTCTTTCCTTTCCTGTTGCCTTTATATTAGTTGTTATTTCAATGATATTGTGGTCTGATATCATAGTTGGGGAGATTTCTACATTATCAATTAGATTACTGTTGTTTGTGAATACCAAATCTAGGCAGTTGTTTTTTCTTGTGTTTTCTGTTATTTCTTGCGTTAACATAAATTCATCAGCTAAAGCTAGTAGCATTTTTACCTGCTCCTGGTCTTCTCGTGTGCCCCCCTTGTCCTGGTGGATACATATATTTTTTCCTATCCTTTTATATTTCATGAATGGGAAATTAAAATCACCACAGAGAAAAATATTTGGGGTTGGAGAGTGTAGATCTTTTACTACGTTTCTTACCTCTGTAATGGAATCTGAAAATTTTGAGGTTGGCGTGTTTGGGGGTCTGTACATTACAATTAGTACCATATTTAATTTTTCAATTTTTGCTGCTACACATTCTACGTAGTTGTTTGAGGTACTTATAACCATTTCTGCTATGTGCCTTTCGCGTGTGTAAATAGCACATCCTCATTTACGTCTCACTGTTCTGTCGGCTCGGAGGATGTTATAGTTGTCAATTTGTATTTCTTTTTTATCAATACAGGACTCACAATTTTCACAGTTCGCCTGGCAGTCCTTTAGATGAGTTTCCGTGAGGCATGCAAAGTCTGCTCCGGCTTCTTGCATGAGTCCTTTCAGGTATGCAACTTTGTTCGTGGACTGGTTTGATTTAAGGCCCTGTATGTTGGCTAGGATTATTTTATTTTTTCTCTTTCTTTTTCGCATACAGGTGGTTCCGCTTTGTTTTCCGATGAGGGTGCCGGTTTCGTTGCCTTGTGGTCCTCCGAGAATTTACCTCTTTTTATCTTTGTCGATACCTGTTGTCCCGATAACGCATGAAGTGTCTTTGTTCGTACCTTCTGTCCGGCTCTCGGATTTCTATATTTATATTTGTCAGCTGGTTTTGTAATTGCTGGAGAGTATTTAGCAGCTGAAATGTGTGGGCTGCGTCTAAAAAATTTCCACTCTTCTTTGATGTTCGTTTTTTCTGTTCCCTCGGTGCGTTCCTTTGAGGGTGGTGGTATCGGCATTTTTTTTCGTATTTGCAACTCCCATATCTTTCATAAGTGTTGCAGACCGTAAGATGGTGGAACATGCATTTCTTATCAAACTTGCAATATCCACTTGTGTAATGCATTTTGCATAATGTGGGATGTGCATATATGCATTGCCCATCCCGATATCTGCAGTTTCCTTTCGCGTAGTATTTGCATACGATATTTTCTACGCTTCTGCTTTCTTTCTTATTATTTACCAAGTTCTTAGTTTTGGCATTATCATTATTTTTCTTTGGCTGTTTATTTGCTACGTTTATAATTATTATCTTTTTATCATTTCGCTCGTTGGACCGTTTGTCTACTTCGCCACTTTTACTTATTTCTTTCCTTTCATCTATGTCTTCCTTCTGTATTACGTTGTTTATTTATATATATATATATATATATATATATATATATATGTTAAACACAGACCGTGCATGGAACAAGGAACTCTTCTGGGAAAATTAAATCCACTATAGTCCGAATAAGTAATGGTAAATGACAAATACCATAGTTTTTCTTTTTCATGATGCTAGCCCGACGTGGGCAACGGGTCTCTCGCAAAGAGGTCCCATAAATAAAGCTTCCCTCACCAGCTATCTGCAAAGCAGACAGGATCCAGCTTTGGGACATGGGTCTAGGGTTTAAAGCAAGCCTAGTCCCACTACATTCAGAACCTCTATATAAGTAAAAGACTCGTTGCATTCACGTCGGATTGAATAAATCAAAGAAAAGGGGGTAACTATTGTATGTTTAGCCAAAAAAACAAAACTTAAACCTCAACCGGGACATTGAGCGTCCACTTTTCAAGGCACGTAACACGTTCGTTTAATATACACAAACTCAGAATGGTCCCCTGAGAAACTTATATGTTAAACACAGACCGTGCATGGAACAAGGAACTCTTCTGGGAAAATTAAATCCACTATAGTCCGAATAAGTAATGGTAAATGACAAATACCATAGTTTTTCTTTTTCATGATGCTAGCCCGACGTGGGCAACAGGTCTCTCGCAAAGAGGTCCCATAAATATAGCTTCCCTCACCAGCTATCTGCAAAGCAGACAGGATCCAGCTTTGGGACATGATCTAGGGTTTAAAGCAAGCCTAGTCCACTACATTCAGAACCTCTATATAAGTAAAAGACTCGTTGCATTCACGTCGGATTGAATAAATCAAAGAAAAAGGGGTAACTATTGTATTTTTAGCCAAAAAAACAAAACTTAAACCTCAACCGGGACATTGAACGTCCACTTTTCAAGGCACGTAACACGTCCGTTTAATATACACAAACTCAGAATGGTCCCCTGAGAAACTTATATGTTAAACACAGACCGTGCATGGAACAAGGAACTCTTCTGGGAAAATTAAATCCACTATAGTCCGAATAAGTAATGGTAAATGACAAATACCATAGTTTTTCTTTTTCATAATGCTAGCCCGACGTGGGACCTCTTTGCGAGAGGATTTAATTTTCCCAGAAGAGTTCCTTGTTCCATGCACGGTCTGTGTTTAACATATAAGTTTCTCAGGGGACCATTCTGAGTTTGTGTATATTAAACGGACGTGTTACGTGCCTTGAAAAGTGGACGCTCAATATCCCGGTTGAGGTTTAAGTTTGTTTTTTTGGCTAAAAATACAATAGTTACCCCTTTTTCTTTGATTTATTCAATCCGACGTGAATGCAACGAGTCTTTTACTTATATAGAGGTTCTGAATGTAGTGGGACTAGGGTTGCTTTAAACCCTAGATCCATGTCCCAAAGCTGGATCCTGTCTGCTTTGCAGATAGCTGGTGAGGGAAGCTATATTTATGGGACCTCTTTGCGAGAGACCCGTTGCCAACGTCGGGCTAGCATCATGAAAAAGAAAAACTATGGTATTTGTCATTTACCATTACTTATTCGGACTATAGTGGATTTAATTTTCCCAGAAGAGTTCCTTGTTCCATGCACGGTCTGTGTTTAACATATAAGTTTCTCAGGGGACCAGTCTGAGTTTGTATATATATATATAGAATTTTTTTTTTTGGATGACACTGTTTATGTAACATACACATAATTATGAATATCATAAAAAAACATCAATATTAAATTATTTTGCACAGCCTTTGGCAGAGTTGTTCACGTCAGTGTCCTCCTCTGAAGTAAACTTGTGGAAAAGAACGGACCAACACTTCGGGTAATTCCTCTGCATCATCCTGAATGCAATTTTAATGTTTCTAAGTTCGTTGTTGTTGTTGTTGCACGTAATACAGCGTCCTCCTAAAATTTGGGGAATGAAGTCCTTGATTGCATTTCCAAAGGCGCTGCAATGCCCTTCGTCCGTGATGCAAGTGACGTAGAGTTCGACGGTGTCGGGGTTCTTTCCCGAAGGAGGGATTTGGAGTCGATGTCGAAGGCTCCAATCCGGTGGAAGTTAAAGAAAATAAAAATGAACGCAAGGAGAGCGACTTTCATGATTCATTTCTGTGTCTGAAGTTCTCTTCAAAACCAAAGACGAAAGAAACTTCATTCAAATTTGAATCTTTTATACCTATTTTTACAGTCCTTTTGGGAACTGATCGCATTATCTTATCTGATCATGGGGCTTTTCACCGTTCTTCGTTTAATTAAGAGACTTCTTTAAAATCAAACACGTCTTATATATATATATATATATATATATATATATATATATATATATATATTATATATATATCAAACACGTCTATATATATATATATATATATATATATATATATATAATATATATATATATATATATATATCAAACACGCCTTATATATATATATATATATATATATATATATATATACACAGGGCTATTCAAACTGATTCATCCGATTTCAACTGAGAATACTTCCGTACCTATCAACCGTGCATCAACTGGGCATACACCACATGAAAGAGGAAATCTCCGAGTTTTACAAGATCACCGCGAGAGGGCTCCAAAGTCACGCCGTGCCTAGCCTAGCAACAAACAGTCAGTGTGAAAATGGCGTCCGCACAGGAGAAGGCGTTTTGTGCGTTGCACTTTTCGAGCTGTAAATCGGTAGTCACAGTGCAGCGTGAGTTTCGTCGACGTTACAGAACAGATCCACCAGGTGCTCAGAGCATCCGGTGGATCTGTTCTGTAACGTCGACGAAACTCACGCTGCACTGTGACTACCGATTTACAGCTCGAAAACTGCAACACACAAAACGCCGCCTGCTGTGCAGACGCCATTTTCACACTGACTGTTTGTTGCTAGGCTAGGCCACAGCGTGACTTTGGAGCCCTCTCGCGGTGATCTTGTAAAACTCGGAGATTTCCTCTTTCATGTGGTGTATGCCCAGTTGATGCACGGTTGATAGGTACGGAAGTATTCTCAGTTGAAATCGGATGAATCAATTTAAATAGCCCTGTATATATACAGGGTGTCTCAGAAGTCGCGCACCATAGGCTTTTTTTCAGATTTATGAGGTTAACGAGTCGAAATGATTTATAAGTGATTTTTAATTACAATATATGATCGATAATGTTCGAATGATAAAATTAATAGTATGCACAGTTACAGTAATCATTTTGTGCGACTTCTGAGACACCATTGGCTAATGTAGCTTCATTCAATTAAATTATTTTAAGATAGCTTTTTGATTAACTGTACATACTATTATTTTATTATTCGAACATTATCGAACATATATTGTAATTAAACATCACTTATACATCATTTCGACTCGTAAACATCGTAAATCTGAATAAAGCCTATGGTGCGAGACTTCTGAGACACCATATATATATATATATATATATATATATATATATATATATATTATATATATATATATATATATGAATAAAACCACGAAGGAACTGGAAAAAATCAACGGTATTGGAAGTGATCTGTACTACCCACCTGCGTTTATGGAATCTTGTCTTAACAAGGCAAAACGAACCTTCTATCGTGTGAATAATAACACTCGCACTTTGTCAAAGAATATTTTAGTACTTCCATTTTTCCTGGGCTTTTTAGGCATTGCTAATGTACTTAAACTTTTGGATATTAATGTAGTATTTTCATATAACAATATTGTGAAAAATATCATAGTAAAAAATAGCCCTACTAATAATTCAGGCTTTATCTATAAAATTGGTTGTAAACAATGTGATTCCTTTTACATTGGACAGACGGGAAAGGATTTGCACACGCGTGTAAAACAGCATCAATATTCCGTTAGAGCGGGACAGTCGTCCAGTGCCCTTTTTGTCCATTTGTCAGAGTTATCCCACTGTATTGATTGGAATAATGCTTCAGTTTTGTTTCACTCTAGCAACATTGTTAATAGAAATATTCTTGAGTCTACTATTATCCAACTTACAAATAACTTTAACATGAGCAAAGGTCTTTTTCAACTCGATCCCGTTGTTTTGAATTCGTTCAGAACGGATTTAGACAAGAAGGGCAGAGTGCTAAAACTTTGGTATTTTTCCCTTATAAATTTGTATGCTTCTCTTACAATTTTTTTTTCAATTTAGTTATATATATATATATATATATATATATATATATATATATATATATATTTTTTTTTTTTTTTTTTTTTTTTTTGTGTGACCTATATATCATTCAGGCCTTATCTATAAAATTGGTTGTATCCATTTGATCTTGTGTTGAATTCGTTCAGAACGGATTTAGACAAGAAGGGCAGAGTGCTAAAACTTGGGTAGTTTTCCATTAGAAATTTGTATGCTCCTCTTGCAATTTTTATTTTTCAATTTATTTTTATATATTTTGTTTTTTTTATATTTTTTGTGACCTATATATTATTCAGGCATTAACCCTTTCATACCTGATTTTCGCTTACTTTTCATGCCACAAAAAAACACTTGTGTTATATCTCCAGAATGACTAAAATCTCATAAAATTTGATGGTCTCATTTGCGCCCATACGGCATGAAAGGGTTAACTATAAAATTGGTTGTAAACAATCCATTTGATCTTGTGTTGAATTCGGGCAAAGTGCTAAAATTGGTAGTTTTTCCTTACAAATTTGTATGCTCCTCCCACAATTTTTATTTCTATATTTATTATATATATATATAGGCTATATAGTCTTGAACGCTTTATTTACTTCAGTGTTCCTGAGGATGTCATTCGACGAAAGCGCTTGAGCACCATTCTGTTTCCTTTCCTTTGTGGTTTTATTCATCATAAATATTTTTCACGTGTTACTTTCGTGAAATAATTTTCATATATATATATATATATATATATATATATATATATATATATATATATATATATCAGAATAAACATTTCGGGTAGAACCAAAACCAAGGTTATCAAGGTATGTATGACGGATAGAAACTCTTTTTACCTCTAAGATATCAGAAGTCTAATTATATATATAATCATAACGAGACAATAAAAGCGAGGGAGGAAATGTAATGCAAGAGTAGTTTGCATGATTAACGAGAGGATGCATGGCAAGCAGAATCAAACTCGATTCAACGTTTTACAGTCCGCTCGGCAGGATATTACACATATCCTTCAAGTTATCGTTTTTTCTCATTTGTTTTTACATGCATCTAAATAGGTTATTTTCTTTATATCGTTGAAACGGACATTTTAATTTTAAAAATAAGCGTTATTTGGCATTCTTTAGTACAGTGGTTGGCAACCTTTTTAGAAAGTGGGTCAATTTGATTTATTGGTAATTTGATAATGGGTCATTGTTCAAAATTTAAATCAAAATACACTATTTTCGGGACATTTTAAAATAAAAAACACGCTTCATGTAATAATATTTGTTACTTTATATACTGTATATGTACTACAATTGACCCGCGGGTCAGAGGTTGCCGACCACTGCTTTAGTATATGAATGAGGCTGTAAATTTAGCTTGTTAGTTCTTAGTAAAAGTCCTCATTTAATACCAAAGATAATAGAGACAATTAAATAAATAAATTATATATATATATATATATATATATATATATATATATGAGAGAGAGAGAGAGAGAGAGAGAGAGAGAGAGAATATAGCTAAATAAATATAAATAATTAATAATAAAAAAGCAAAACATAAAAACCAGCAATGAAGTTGAAACTGGCACAACGCTCAGGTCAACTAATGTAGCCTATTGTTCTAACTTCCGCATTATTATTACAGTATCATCGGGATTCGAACTCCCTACCTCACTGTCTTCACTACGCTTACGGAGAAACGATGTTACCGACTGAACTATGGTATCTGGCAGGATGAAAATTTAGTAATATACCCAAAATTTATGTTTTACACGAATAATAATCGTATAATAAACAAAGGAAATAAATATAAACGGGAAATATCCAAGAAATCTTTTATTATTTACAGTCTTTTATTATCAAATAAAAAAAAAATATGAAAAAAAATCAAGGTGTCTATTTATTTTTGTCAACCCTCGTATACCTTAATTTCTGTGTAGGGTCACAATGTTTTTATCACTGTGAAGCGAATTAACTGATCTGGTGTAAAATAACTGTATGAGATTGGGTCACAAAAGCGTATTGAACAGCGTTTGTTTTTCTTAAATGACAGTGGACACACAAACCAACAAAATCTCTTTTGGTACAGCTGTTAAATCCACCTGCCTTTAAGATAAAAATAAAATGGCTGCGTCCAGACTTTGTAACAATTACCTTTCGTGCTTTTTTTTTTAATATAATGTGAATTTAGAAAATCTACGAAAATCTTAACTTAACATTTTTTTGTACAATTAACTTTTTTCTTTTTTTCTTTTTTTAATTGAATTCATATATTAAAAAGAGAATTAATGTATTCTTTGTTATAAGTCTTGCCACTTAAAATTGCTACCTTACCTGTCGAATATAATGCTTTTATTTCGCTAAAGAGTGATATATATATAACAGGGTGGCACAAAAGTCAGGACACATGGGGGAGGGGAGGGAATAATGTTTCACGCATTATTTTGGTTTATTCATAATAAATGCTCAAACTGAGAGACCCATTAACCTCGATTCACTTCTTAATTCTTTTTCTCATTGACATCTTCATTGACATCCTGGAAAAAAGAAACCAAACATTATTAATATAAATCAGTTTCCCATATGTGTCTTGACTTTTGGGCCACCCCGTACAATAGATCTTTTTCACGATTCACTTATAATGCAAAACAATATTACAGAACACGCGCAGAAAAATCAACCAAATTATTTGAGAGCCACTCAAAATGGGTAATTTAACCATGGTTAATGGAATAGTGGCATGGTTGAATTAACAATTTGGGATTCATTGTCTGATATACATACATTGGTTGTTTTTAGCCAAGAAGTTTTCGCTGTGTCTGTTCAAAGAAGGTTTGTTCAAAGGAGATTTGTCCATTTAGCTTCATTAATTAATAAAATATTTAAAAACGCATAACTAAAATCTCAATTAATCTTTTGAACTATATATATATATATATATATATATATATTATATATATATTATATATATATATAGTAGAGCTTTCCTTCCATGGAGCTCATGGGGGCCAAACACCACCTTAAATTTCTTATTTGTTAATGTACAGGGTGCCCAGGATACCCTGTTACCTATATTTTTTTCTCACACTACATATTTGCGAAGGCACACGTTTCAAAACAGAGATATCACATAACAAAGGAGTTGAAACAAGCAGTAATAAAATAATTAATAAAAATATACTTATCTATGTAAACGCTGTGTGTGTGTGTGTGTGTGTGTGTGTATATATATATATATATATATATATATATATATATATAAAACGAAGTGGAATGAATGATGCTTTTCGCCTAATCACTTCATCCATGGTAAGGGATCGAAGATGTCACATCAAACATTGTAACATGAGAATGTTGGTACTCACACTGATCCACTGGCACGTAAAAGTGAAAATATGTTGAATCTGTTTATTTGTAAATACATAAATAACTGTAATTATAATCATTGTATATTTCAGTTGTTGGGAAGCGCATTTAGTTGAAAAACATAGTGGAAGGAGAGGTAACAAGACATTGTGGACACCCTGTTATCGTTATACATTGAAATTATGTAAATATTTTTATTGATTTGCAGTATGGGCCCCACCAATGAAAATAAGCCAAGAATGCCAGTGATATACACATATATACACATGAAAATTATTTCACGAAAGTAACACGTGAAAAATGTTTATGATGAATAAAACCACGAAGGGAAAAGAAACAGAGTGGTGCTCAAGCGCTTTCGTCTAATGACATCCTCAGGAACATTGTTCCTGAGGATGTCATTAGACGAAAGCGCTTGAGCACCACTCTGTGTTTCTTTTCCCTTCGTAGTTTTATTCATCATATATATGTTATAATGTCATAATGTTTCAGACCAACAAAGACCCTAGGATCCACTCATGGCTGGTTTACCTAACTGTGTTCGTAATTGTGTATTGTGCATGTCCTCCGTGGTGGCGGAGGGGACCCACAATTTTACGTGGGTTCCGAACCACAAAGAACATAAGAACATATGAAATTTTTATAGTGGGCACCCTAGTGGCCACTTCGGCCCATTGAGGCGGCTCCACTCTGTAAAAACTGCCTGTACATTAGCAACAACCAATTTTTACAAAACTAAATAATTATCAATTTAAAACTAATTAATTATCAATTTAAAACTAAAGATAGAATCTCTGGGTCCAGGGGATCAAGTCATAATAGACTACTATCCACACATATGTTACACTCTATATCTATTTATAACCGACATGTAAATATATCAGATCCAAAGAATCCAGTCAATTTCATTACGGTATCCATTACGGTATCCATTATGATTATGGTATCCAGTATATACATAACTTATATACTGTGTGTATATGTGTGTGTATATATATATATATATATGTGTGTGTGTGTGTGTGTGTGTGTATATATACAAAAACAAATGTGTGAAACCATTTTAAAAATAAAAACTGACAAAGAAATTGAAGCTCTTTAATAAAAGCGTTACATATTTTGTTTTGTCGCTGACCATCTCAGAAAACTTTATCTTTTCTTTACTCGCTGCGATACAGATTTAAAAAAAAAAGCCTTTCCTTATCTTTCGGGTGCCTGTCTAATCCTCCGAAAGGCAGCTACCGTCCTTATACTTATGGACAGAAATAAAAAGAAGGAACGCCATCTAGTGTAGAAACTAAGAACTGCCTTTCCCAAAATTAAAAAAAATGGACACACCTGATACGAGGCAATGTTTTTTTTTCTTCTTAACTTACCCTACCTTTGGTGGCATTAAAAGGATTATCTTTGTATTTTCAGGAAGATTAATTTTCATATTCACAAAAATAATGCGGCTTTTTTTTGTTTTGTTTTGTCTCTGAGGGTGTATAAGTACGGTAAGGGAATGTAAATAATGTTCAAAAGTTCGCGAAACTGTATTAAATATACAAAATGTCTACACTATTACATTCAGTTAGGTATCAATATATTGATCGAATTACATGTTAAAAATTTAACTTTGTCCAACAAATTTATGCATATATATATATATATATATGTGATGTAGTCGAGACCACCATGATATATATATATATATATATATATAATATATATATATATATATTAAGTCTAATTTTTCCAATTAGTTATTTCTGATATGTAATTAAAATTAATGTGTAATGTTCCCATTAAAGATAAAATAAGGTAATACGTGTTAATTAAGTTAATTATTGGTATTTAGTATATATAAAAAACTGAAAAAGGGAATTCATGGACAGACTTTGTTAGAAAAAGGATGAAAACCAATAAATGGCTCCTTCAGAAGAATTACAAAGAATTACTTAGTGTCAGTTCCTATGATGAGGCATTACGTATTACTAAGAAGAAATTAACTACGGAGGGTTGACGAAAGTAAACAGACAGCACGATGATTGACCGCAAGAATAAATGGCAAAGCTCATCAATGAAATACCAAATAGTGTGTCAGCTTTACATAATACAAAGAAGAAAGCAACACCATTCTAAATATGGAAAACCAAAGATGTTTATTTACTTTTGGCAAACCTATGTTTTACTTTTGGCAACCCTATCTATGTACATAAAATTATTGTATTATTATTGGCTAAAGCAGTGCCCTTCAACCTTTTTATGCCTACCGCCCACTTTTACTATTTTTATGTGAGATAAATTAGCCAACCGTCCACCAAAATTAAAAATCCAACAAACATATATTAAAAATTATGTATGGTACATTATATATATTATATAATAAAACATTATGCATTTACCTTTAATTTAGTGAGATAATTGTGCTTGATGCTTGGAAACTAAATTCCGAATGTTTGGCTCGAATTTAGTGAGGAACAAACGAATGTCCCCTCTTTCAGGGATTTTTAAAGCATTCCTGTTTTTGGTAAGAATGTGATTCACAGCACTAAAACCTGATTCAACTAGGTACGAAGTAGGAAAAGCGATCAGTAATTTAAAAATCTTTTTCCACATATTGGGATATACATTTGACATCTTTTTATTTTGCCAAAGCTGCATATAACCACCGTTATTGAAATTTCCCTTGCTTTCCTCCTCATGTCTGAGTTCTAATAGCTCCTCTTGACATGTTACATCAGCTTCAGTAACATTTGCAGTAAACGGGTTTACCATCCAATCATATACTTCCATGGTTAAAACATCACTGAATCGAGTTTCAAAATCCGTTTCAAGTTTATTGAGATGATAAATAAACCTTTGTGTATCAATTGTTGTTATGTCATCCTTAATAGATAACAATTCTGGAAACTGGTGAAATTCCCTTTTTGAAAGATTGTGACTGAATAAATCCAGCTTTTCAATGAATAATGAGATAACTTTTTGGCAGTTCATGAGTGTCATATTGGCTCCTTGAAGCTGCAAATTACAATCATTGCATTTCTTAAATATTCCTGCCAAATAACAAGCATCATTTTTTATCATTTTCAACTTTTGGCTAAGATCAACTTCATTTTGGTCTTCTAGAAACTGCACTACGCTCTCATATAGTTCAACAAAACGAGTTAAACATGCACCCTTCGAGAGCCATCGGACCTCTGTGTGTAATAATAACCTAACAAATTGTTCATCATTGTCATGACACAACTGACGAAACATTCGATCATTTTTTGCATACAATATTGTAAATTTTGTTGAATTTTACAAGAATTTTATAAATTTTCTTGCCGCCCACCTAAAAGCTCAAATCGCCCACTAGTGGGCGATATCGCCCAGGTTGAAGACCGCTGGGCTAAAGCATTCGACATGGAAAGGAAATAATTAGAATTGTTTCTTTTTAGTTTTTTGGACAGAATTAGGAAAATAAAGATAAAATCTGATATAAACACGCGATGGTGCAACGTGCTCCAAATGAATCACACTCGAACCAAACAGTACTGAGACTGTATACAACGCAAACAAACGTATACACAAGAGGTTATGAATACCGCCACTTGAAACAAAGTATTCCTTCTTCGGAAAAGAAGTGTTCAATTTAAGGAAGTTACGTGAGGATACTTCATATTGAATGGTTCGTAGTTTGGGAAGAAATCGTAGTGTAATGAATTAGTTTGCAGCTCAAAATTTCATAGCTTTACAATTCGAGATGTAATGTGAAAGGTTTCTGCTTTTGTGCGTGCACAATCGCTTCTTATACAGAGAGGTTTGTATAATTTTTTCGGGATTAGTCATCTTGTTCTGTGAAGTTTTTAATGCACCCTCTCGTATACAGTATACATGTTCACACATACGTACATACCTGTAAGAGGATTTCTGTTACCAATTAGAGGGGACAAACTGGACAGTAGATTCTTTGTATTGGTACTTCATTTCGTTAGTCAGTTCTGGGGCGAAAAATCGGATTTATATATACAGAGGGTTCGCTATCCACAACGAAGGATCCCCGTACTGTTACTATCTGGGGGTACGTTTCCGATTGAGAAGTAGAGGAATAGAATCCCTACATATATATATATATATATATATATATATATATATATATATATATATATATATATATATATATATATATATATATATATATATATATACACATAGTTAAATATGTAGAGAGAACTTAATCAATACACATATTTATCATATGTGTTCTCAAAGAAATTCCGTGTAGGAAAGAACACATATCGTGCTGATTTCACCCTCCTCCAAATCGACCGAGTGACAGCAAACAGCGTGTTAAATCAAACGCGGTAAACTTGCTCTCCCTAAACTAGGGTTACCATATTTGAACTTTCGAAAAAGAGGACACTCCGGAGAGTGTATTATTGTGTTGTATTAATGTGTTATATATACTGTGTACGACATGTCGTCTACATTGAGTATCTATAAATAAGAACGAGTGTTATGGCCTCAAAAATCAATGTTATAATTATTCAAATTTCCCGGACATGTCCGGGAAAAACCGGACGTATGATAACCCTACCTAAACTCCAAATAACAACGCTCATTGCACTTCATGTACAGCGATCTCATTCGAGACGTATTATGAGTGGCTCTACTAATTATTCATGGTACATTTTATAATCTTATTCATTTAACTAAAAATAAAATGTGCTGAATAGTGCACGCACCGTGCTGATTTCAGCACGCTTTCAAGCTGACCCAGGGAGCGCACGAATTTTTTTTTATTTTTATTGTTATTATTTAGTTTCATAACACGGAGGTTAAATTTCTTGTGTGACACGTGACCGATGGTACGTCCTTGACCTATAATTCAATAATTCAATTTACTTCTCGCACAATTTTTGGGGTGGGTACAATTCTTTTAGTTCGTTAATTAAAACCAAAATTCATTTTTTTAATATTTCACAAAAAAAATATATTTCTTTTTAGATCAAATAAGAAAAAAATATATTAATTTTTCTGGTAAAAAAAAATTCTATTTCACTTTTTTAAAATTTGTTTCTGATCTGAAAAAAAATAACTAATTTAATAATGATTACTTGAAATCTAAAAAAATCAACAAATGAAACTGTACCTACTTTGGGGGGGGGGGGGGGGGGGGGGGGGGGACATTTGTTTAATTTAAAAAAAAATCTTATTTAAATTAAACAAATTATGCTTACTTTAGAATTTGTCACGTTCTAAAATTTTCTGAAATTTAATTTTTAAACAAGACCTTTCAATTAACGTTTTAATTTAAATATGCATTATAATCCGCACATTATAGTTACGAACAATTATGCGGACCGGTTCGAACTCGCATATGTCAGACCATAAAACAGAGCATTATATATATATATATTAGTGGTGGACCGGATATCCGCTTCATTTTTAACATCCGCATCCGCACTTCTGAGTGCGGATGTTATGCGGATATTACCTCTAATAAATTATGCAATTTACAATTAAATTAGCTTATAAAGTAGCTTATAAGTCCCAGTCATGCACATTTCATGTAAAGTATTAATTATTAATGAACAAACAAATATATAAACCTCAAAATATAAATGCCTGGTAACACAGAAAATTGAATGAAACTTGTTTCATTGATTTTTCTGTTGCTGAAACTCTTGAGAAAGTTATTATTTTTATCATAATGAAAACATTAATATTAATTTTAATTCTTATGCATTGCCTGCCATAATAGTAATATCACGAAATTTGAAAAATTATGTCATATATTCATAATTCTATATTATATTGATAGATTAACTAAATATCCGCATCCGCATCCGCAGATATTGAAATTAAAGATCCGCATCCGCATCCGCAGATGTTGAAAACTGACATCCGGTCCACCACTATATATATATATATATATATATATATATATATATATATTATATATATATATATATATTATATGTGTGTGTGTGTGTGTGTGTGTATACACACACACCCAGCGTGATTACAAATGATCTTCCCGATTTTAAACATTTATTATGAAAAAACTAACAAAACTACATCGAAAAGCAAAATATACAGATAAATAAGAACTGAAAAAGTTTTATTTACCAGCTATTGAAGTTCAATATGAGCTTTCTGAATTCTTTATACAATTGCTTTTCGCTGTAACTTTGTTACTTTTTTCATAATAAACGTTTAAAATCGGGAAGATCATTTGTAATCACCCGGTGTGTGTGTGTGTGTGTGTGTATATATATATATATATATATATATATATATATATATATAATATATATATATATATGCTGCAAACCCACAAGGAAAAAGAAAAACGATTCCAAGGCCTTTCGTGTATTCAAAGCTACACCTCGTCAGGGAATGAAGTTAAAAGGCGAGAAGCCCATATATATATACAACGTACAGGAAAAACAAAACAATTAGCACATTTTTATTCTGACCATCATCCTTCGATTAAATCCTCTATTTTCTCTGCTATGTTTCTTCGAGCATTGAGAGTTGTCAGTCCTGAATTTTTAGATTCCGAGTTATGCAATATCATGAATATTGGTACTAAATTATGTTATCCTATTTCATTTTTAGATAACTGTCTTTAGAAAGCCAAGAATAGGTATTATAATAATGTAATTGTAAAGGAATTTCAGCGTAAAAATATTCTTAGCCTACCTTACCATGTTAATTTTCAATACCTTCCAACTGTACTTAAAGCAATTGGCATTAATGTAATCTTTAAGTATAATAATACTGTTAAATCACGCCTAATAAAGAATAGCCCTGATAATGTTGTTGGTTGTGTGTATTCGATCGGATGTACACAATGTAACTCAGTATATATAGGCCAAACCGGTAAAACGTTAGATATTAGGGTAAAACAGCATAAATATGCTTGTAGAACAGCTAGTACTTCCAATGCTTTATTTAACCATATGTATAGATGTAACCATAGCATCAAGTGGGATAGTTCTAAAGCGCTTGTTAAAAACAGAGATATAATAGAACGAAATATTCTAGAATGTGCATTTATTCATTTTAAAAACAATTTCAATAACAGCTCGGGGACTTATAAAATTGACGATATCATGTTAAAATTTCTTTTGCCTCTCATTAACCCTTGTTAAGTATGTGCTAATTGTTTTGTTTTTCCTGTACGTTGTATATATATATGGGCTTCTCGCCTTTTAACTTCATTCCCTGACGAGGTGTAGCTTTGAATACACGAAAGGCCTTGGAATCGTTTTTCTTTTTCCTTGTGGGTTTGCAGCATTCATTCATTTCACGTGTTTTATTGTGAAATTCATCCCATATATATATATATATATATATATATATATATATATATATATATATATATATATATATATATATATTAAAACAATTTATTTAATTATATAAACTCAATTTATTGCTATAAGTTCTGAACAAAATATTTAAGCGAATTTTATATTTCCTAAAAAAATTTATTTTCAGATTTTACAGATTTTCTAAAATACCACAAAGTGGTTACGTCACAATTCCTCTTTTATTACACTGAAAACAATATCCCAAAATATATCTTCATCCCAGAGATGAGGATAGTGAGAGTGAGAGGCGGAGCCACCAACTTGACCTTCGTGTAAAGAGAGACCGACGCGCGACGCACGGAACTGCAACGAGGTTAATGAGGAAATGATACAAAGTGTTAATAAAGAAAGTATGGCAGAAAATACGTTAACTCGACTAATCTGAAAAACAATAAATTCTACAGCTTTTCCTTAAAATACCAGGGCGGATCCAGGGGGTGGGGGGCTAAGGGGCACGTGCCCCCCCGGCAGTGCCGACATAAAAAAAATTTTAGTAACAATTTAAATTTCTTGTGAAGTTGTAATCACATGATTCTAGAAATGTTTGCCGCGGAATATGACGTCACATAAATCCCGTCGTAACTTCTTTTCTTTATGCAGGAAGGAGGGGCCAAGGGCGAACGCCCGCAAACTACTTCTATTATGTTACTCATAACCCAAGTTAATATGGTAGAAATATCGTATATTCTAGTAAAATTGATGTAAATATTATCTATAATACAAATTAATTGTAAATAAACTAACCTTTTTTGTAAATAAAACACCTTTTCAATTATATTTTGTATTTTAGTGTTGTGTAGGAAAGAATTATATAAAAAAAGAGATTGTTTACGACCCATCATGCATCTTTTCTCAATAAGCATCCGCTAAATATCGCAACTACGTAACAACGATGATGGACATTCGCAAATTTATGAACAGTGCTTCACACAAACGGTAAATGAGCAAATTATTGCATCACTGTATTTCCTTTTGTAAGTGATCATATCCTTATTTGTAAGCTTATCTAGTCTCATACTTATTCCCATTAGCGGATATCTATTTTAGTGACCCGGGCCTGTCAAGTTTGTGGCTTCACGACAGTTCGCCCAAATACAGATTTCGTTTGTGGCTAAAGAAATAAATAAATAAAGATGTTTGATGCAATTAAATTTCTAAGGGACACAAAATGCCCCTAAATTTTAAGTCCCTTATTTTTTTTCTCGTATTTTGGTATTTTGGGGAGAGGTAAAGAGGAGGAGGGGGCTTAAAAATGTCTAGGCTTGGGGCCAGTATGCTCAAATTTTCAGCACATGGTTTTAGTTTTATGTTTACAAATTGTGAATTGGGAGTGATAACGGGGGGGGGGGGAATAAAAAAATAAAATGCCTAGGCTAGGGACCACTATGCCAAAATTTTCAGTGCATGATTTCAAATTTTTGTCAATTTTAATAGTAAGACTCAGAGAAAGGGGAGGGGGTGAATGTCTAGGCTCTGGGTCACTATGCCAAAATTTTCAGTACATGATTTCAGTCTTTTGTAGAGGGGTTTTATTATACAAAATTCCTTTTTATTTTAGTTTTAATGCATTTTTACATATGTATTTTTCAGGTCACTTGAGCCAGAATCAACCACTGAACATCGAAGCAAAAACCAAAATCCTTCATCAGAGTTAGACACCAATACATCGCCTAAAGCAGTGGTGGCGAACCTATGGCACGCGTGCCCATTTGGGCAGGCGATCAAATGTCCCTGGCACGCCTTAGCATAGAAATTTTTATCCAAAAAATCAGTATAAAATAATAGACTTAATGTTTATACGAGGGCCACTCAATATATTTTGCCCAACCTTTTTTTTTCTTTCCAAGTTTCCTTGTAAGTTCCAGAAATTTTGTACACAAGTAGTTACGTACCTTTTTTACAAGGCATCTAAATAATCGATATTTAGCGCCTGACACCTTTTTCATATCTTAAAATTTTACCAAAGATAATAGTTCTCTTTCCATAAAATCGTGTTAACAAATGGTTAAATTTAACGCGATTTTTATCTTTATTTATTTTAGGAATATTCAACTGATGATGAAGAATATATTTCCAAAAATATATCGATCTATTTTGGGAGTAAAGGTCCATTGTACGTGAGAACTTCGCCCTATGAAACGCTGAATTCTGACCATCACCCCTCGATAAAATGATCTTTTTTCTCTTTCATGTTTCTCAGAGCATTGAGAATTGTCAGTCCTGAATTTTTAGAGTCAGAGTTATGTAATATCGTGAATATTGGTATTGCCTTTTATCAGTGCTTGTTAACCTTGTGCTAATCTCTTTTCACTTTTTGTTTTAATGTAGATAGGCATATATATTTTGGTCATCTTGCCTTTTCCCTTCATTCCCTAACGCGGTGTATTACTGAATATACGAAAGGCCTTGGAATCTTTTTTCTTTTTCCTTGTGGGTTTGCATCATATACTATATACTCGTACAGTAGTGTGTGTGTGTGTGTGTGTGTGTGTGAGCCATGTAATAGTAACCTTTAAGTACAATATACTCCTACTATTAGTATCATATTGACATCCTGAAAAGTTCTTAACAGAATTAATGTCTTGTTATAAAATCTGTAGGTAACCATAACATGGATGTTGAATGCATACATACTACATATTGTAGACAACGTGAAACAACATAGTTCTCTTCATGTAACACATAATACGTGTCATTTGACTGAATAGTCTTTTGTTATGACATATATTGGATGTTTGTCAAATGGCTTACATAAAACCTCAATGCAAAAGAATGTTTATGAATATTGCAATGTCTTAATTAAACCTTATTGACCCCAAAGTAATTAAAATATATTACTGGGTGACGGTGACATTTATTTGGGTCTTATACTATTAAACTCCTTACTCTTAAGGTTGTATGTTGATATAAATTGCCCACATTCTTACTGCAAACAAGTCACTAATATCTCTTTAGTAAAACTTGAATTATCATTTGCTTTATAAACTCTTTCTTTCATTTAGAAAATTTACAAACTTATGGTTTCCAGACACTGATAAGTCAATTGATTCTTTGTAATATAAATAAATCCTTCAGTTTATGATATATAAATTTAAAGCTTACATTCTACTTTCATCCTTTTCATTGGAATAATAATAATGACGGTGACGGTCTAAATCATCATTACATCCTCCAAAACTCACCAATAATCCTTGCTGTCTCAGTATTCATACCTCCTTATATCAAGCCGCAGGGACGTAGCCAAGGGGGTGGCGACAGAGGCGGTCGCTCTCCCCCCTTGGATGTGATATGTTATAGATATGTTATACTGTTAAACGTGTATACACTAAATAATTGTATGCATGAAATCAATAAATATGTGAATAAAATAGTTACTTTCTTTGTTAAATATGAAAACTATAGGATCAATACCTGATTTCAAATTTCAGAAAATACAAGTAATTACATCATAATATAGTTTAGATTGCACCAATGTGACTGTCCTATCCAAACTTTTTTTGGAAAGGGTACATATTTCATGTGGGTGGCTGTATAGTGGCTGTTCAAAAATGGTAGTTGCACTGACATTTTCAGACAGTTTTTACACAAAATAAGCTTAAAATGCGCTGGCTTACGGGGCTCCGCCCCTGACCCCGCTGGAGGAGCTTCCAGCTCTCCCCCAGACCCCCTAACTGTATGGGATCGCCCACTTCACCACGGAACCTGACGAACGTAGCTCAAGTTCGCACCCCCCCTTGGGACATTCCTGGCTACGTCCCTATATCAAGGTCCATTATTCAGGACTAGCCATAACCAATACATCACATAACATCACTATAATGCAGTCACATTTGAGGATGTAAAAGATAAAATAGGTTTAATTCTCTGTTTAATGGTATTAACTTGAAGTGATTATAAATATATTTCTTTGTATACAACATTTTTTGCATAAATGCTATTATTCAAGAACTTAACTATGTTTATATTCCTTAAAATCTTCGTGCAATAAAGTGATTGAAACTCTCTAGTCATTCTCCTTCAAGTGGTGATCTAAACTCTTTCAAGTTAAAATATTATTATTGGAAACAATTGAAGTGGTATAGCTATTTACGTTATAATTAAAGTCTATCCGAGTTACATCGTCTTCTTCAAAGGCCAATTTACCCACAAGTTTAAGTGTAGCAACCGTTGCTAACTTCACTTTTGAATTCCTTTTAAGCACGAGTCAGTATTTAAATAGATCATTGCTTTCTCTGAGGCGAAGAAGAATTCAAGGTTCCTCAAGCTTAAGTGTGAAGACCGTTCTGAGTTCAACTAAGTTGTGAGGATGATAAAGTTGATTGGGTTGTTTAACTTCCTTCGCAACATCTAAGATTATATGATGAGTAACCTACAGCTTTATGTGGGATTCGAACCACTAATCGCTACATGATCGGGACGCAGAGGACAGTCACCCAACTACAACCTAGATCGAATGTCACTTAACTTCGCTGATGGATGGGAATCCGTGTTAAGACACTGGCCACAACTTTTCCCTGAATGGTGAGTATATCATCCCCAAAAAGAGTTGAAACACCATTTCTTCTTCTTCTATAAAGATGTAATAAACACCCAAAGTGATAAAACATACTTTGTGTTCTATAATTTATTGAACAAAAATAACAATTCATAATGTGTGGTATCTCCCCTTCCTAGTCATTTAGCATCATTCAATTGTTGCAGTGACGACTCTTGTATTGACGCACTGCTCGAATCCGCTCTGGCAGGGACTGGACCAAGTGCTGGATAGTTGATCCGTGTTGTAAAGCCTGCCAAGTTGTTTGTAGGTTTAAGTAAATTTTATTCCAGTTTCGTTGCTGCCTTTTTCGTATTGTCTGACCCACAATCCCCCATAGATTCTCGACTGGGTTAAGCTCTGGTGAGTTTACAGGCCACCCTACTAGAGGAGTGTTATTATGATCATCCAACCACTTCTTCACTGCTTTTCCTTGATGACAAGGTGCATCATCATCCTGTATAAAGAAATCCCCTTCTGAAAACTGGAGTCGTGATGTCGGTAGCAGGTGGTCTCCAAGAGTTTGGATGTACCATTTCGTGTTCATAACTACCACTTTGGGTCGAATATGTAGGAATGCTATTCCTTCACTTTTCGATCGGAAAAGTACAACCAGATGATGATAGTATGACGATCCTTCGTCGTGGATAACGTACACTCCGAGTTGAAATGATCCTAGCATTCTGAACTGACTCTTGAACGTCCAAACCTCGCTCTTGCTTCATAACTACCTGTCTTCTGCCACCTTTTAATGATCATGGAGACAGTAATATGACTGGCGTAACCTCTGGCATGCTCTGATGTGGTGAAGAATGGAATTATAAAAAGATGGTAGCTGTGGTACTGCTTCAGTATATGAATGGATTTTAATATGTTACTTCAAAATAGTATAGTTTATAGTTTAGTATAATGGTGAGTTCATTATATTCCATGCTTTTTTTTTGTGTTTATCAATACAGAGATTCTGCAATTTAGAGATCATGCGTATTGTATGATCTACGATGTACTTCAATTAAAATTTTTAGAGGTCTGTTATTTTAAGTCAGCGAGGGAGAATCTCAAAGAAGGCAATCTTCAAATTGATTTACTCCCATTTCACGGCATTCTCATTTTCACCCACGAGTTTCCCACTTTGGTCAAGGCTAGGTTAGGTCAGAATAAATTCAGTTAGGTTAGGTTAATTCAGTTAGGTTAGGTCATTTGGTGCCTTTACTGCAAATACGAATGTAAGTAACTTTTTTTTTCAAATCAAAGAACTTTTTCTCTTTTCTCAAATCTAAATTTCTTACTCTGTGCATTCTCAATTTCGGACCGCAAATGGGAATGGATATGACATTTTAACCCTTAACTGGTATGGTGGTATGGACCCGCACCATACCACTTATGTAACTAAACCGCACCATACCAGTTAAGGGTTAAAGGGAAGTAAACAATTGACCCAATACATGACTGAGGCTGACGTAGTTTTCATTTCTCAACAAAAATTCATTTGGATAATTTCTTCGCTTTATGGTCAAATTGTATTTTTATTTTTGCTCCTCAGTTGGATATATTAATTCAACAATTTTTTTTTAAAGAATTTCTCTTGTTTTACTGTGGTAACATTCTTAGTTTGAAGATAAAAGAAACTATTTACTTTCTCTTTTTCTTTTTTCTTAACATTCGGGTTATTTCTGCAAAGTCTATTTATAGATTCTTTATTGCTTTTTCTATTTAGCTTTGGGGCAATTCGTTATTGACTGAACTTATTCTCGGGCTATTTCTTTCTTCATCGAAAAGTTTCCCTGAAAACGAAGCTCTTTTTAATATCTGAGCGTCTAATTGTGGGAGAGGGAACCAAAAATTTAGTCGAAACATAAATTGGATAGTATATGTGATAAACACTTTAATGAGTTATATGTAGGCTAACATTTCGTAAGTAACTAGCCCATTTTTTGGTCCTTACTGTAGACCTATGTTCATTAGAGTGAATTTTAGATGTACTATACGAATTAGTAAGTTTTATCAGGATTGGTAATATATATGTATAATACAGTGGCACTCATAAGTATTCGTACAAAGAACTATTTCAGTTATATTCGTCCTTATCTTTTGTACCATGCATAGAATAGTTATGTAAAAGTTTACCATTCGTTTGGAAAAATTTAACAAATAAAAAAAATTAGTTTAATTCCGACATATAATGTAAAACATCAAAGAATTTGAGGAAAATAAAAAAAGAAGTTAAAATGCAAAAGTTTTCGTACATTTATTTACAAAATTATTTAATATTTTGTATGCCCACCTTTTGCTTGAATGACTTCAATGATTCTTTTTGGGTATTTTTCGATAAGGTTTCGACATCTTTCAGCAGCAATTTTAACCCATTCTTCTAAAGAAAATTGTTACAATTCATTCAGATTTGAAGGGCTTCTCTTACAAACACCTTTTTTTCAAATCAAACCATAAATTCTCAATTAAATTGAGATATGGGTTTTGACTGGGCTACTGGAGAAGCTTAAAATTCCTTTGTTGAAGCCATTTCATGGAGCTTTTACTGTTATATTCTGGTTCATTAACTTGTGCAGTATCCAAAAAGCGACCCATTCGCAGTTTCCGAACTGAAGGCAATACATTTTCTTCTTAAATTTTCTGATGCTTCTTCGAATTCAAGATTCCATTGATGACAACAAGCTTTCCTGGACCAGAAGCACAAAGCATCCCCAAAGAAGCAAACTACTACCACCATGTCTAACCGTTGGAAGGATGTTTTTTTTCTTTTGAATGCAGTGTTCGATTTTCGCCAAGCATATCGTTGCTCGTAGTTCTCGAATAATTCAATTTTGGTCTCGTCTGTCCAGAGAGCTTTCTTCCAGAATGCAAATCCATCATTTTGATGATCCTTGGCGTACTTTAAACGAGCTTCTTTGTGCGCTTTTCGTAGCAGAGATTTTCTTCGTGCAACTCTTCCATGCAAACCAATCTTTCTCAATGTACAACGTACAGTAAAGGGATAGACATCGATCTTAGACAGTCTTAATGTTTGGCAAATATCACCTGCAGTCACTCGTGGATTCGCAGCAGCCATTTTTTCAATCCGTCTACAGTAGCTGTGCGTTCTAAAAACTAGCAAAGTTGTCCACACCTTGGTAGAGTTTTGATTGTTCCAAAGCCTTCCCATTTCTTTATAACTGCTGCAACCGTCGTAAATGGAATTCGAAGTTCTTTTCCTATTTTCCTGTAACACCTTCCAGACTCTTAAGATCTGTAGACAACTCTTTACCACCACGACCCCTTGTTTACAAATGGCTTGTACAGTCATCCGCTTCCATGAAGATTCATAGAGAAAATTCTAAGAATTCAGAATTGCCAACAGTCTCTAATCAATAAACAGCCAACTACTGATAAAAAAATTTAATTCTTCAAGACTACGGTGGACACACAAAGTATTAAATTCGTAAATGTACGAAATGCACGGAAATGTACGAAAACTTTTGCATTTTAACTTTTTTATTTTCCTCAAATTCTTTAATGTTTTACATTATATGTTAGCGTTAAACTAATTTTTTTCCAAATGAACGGTAAACTTTTCATAACTATCCTATGTATGGTTAGGTACAGAAGATAAGAACGAATATAATTGAAATATTTCTCTGTATGAATACTGAGAAGCGCCCCTTATATATCTATATATATATATATATATATATATATATACAGGGTGAGTCACGACGAAATGTCCAGGCATCTCGAAAACCTCGGACCTTGATTTTGGCTCTCTTCTTCTTCTTATAGTAGGGGGGGGGGGGGCGCTTTTGCAGGCATTTGCCCTTGGCCCTCCTTCCTACATATAAAAAGTTACGCTATCCCCTGCAATGCATGGAATGAGCTAATGGGTGCCTAGACTAATCAGGCCAAGAGAACTGGGCTTGCACTGAGTGACCCCCTAGATCAGGGGTTCTCAAACTGAGGTACGTATTAAGGTTTCCTGGGGGGGGGTGGTACGGAAAGGAATGGACAAAATTTACGCTATTATTTATTTCGACATAATTCAAGTGAATATTCTAAAAAAATTTGAAAACATTTATTCCACTAATTGCCAGAAACTTCTAGAATTTTTATTTAACGATATATAAGCCTCACTGAATATTTCTGTCATAAACGTTATCAAAGCAGTAGTGTGAAGTGATTTTTTTTTTTTTTAATAAATTGACTAAGGAATTTGGTGAGTCATATATTAATTTTTTTTTTCAATTTTATATTATACTAAAATTAGATTGGACAAATTTAATTTTTATTATGAACGTCACAAATGTAGAAACTGATAAAAAAAAAATTGCATCTAGCATGTGTTAAAAATTTATAAAATGTATGTTACCTAAATGTGTAACTACTGCATTGTAATTTTAATTTTATTACAATTACAGGCATATATATATATAATTTTATATAATAGTGGTGCATATAGTAATAATGTAATTTTAATTTTATTACAATTACAGGCATTGTGATGGCATCTGCAACTAAGAAACGTCGGTATAACGAAAACTACATACAGTACGAGTTCACATCTATTATCAAAAATGGGATCGAGCTGCCTCAGTGTGTTATATGCAATAAGGTGTTCTCTTTAGATACACTAAAGTCAAGTTTCCTCAAGAGACACGTAAGTGGCTGCCATACGGAACTTGTTAATAAGGACGTTCAGTTCTTCAAACGAAAAGAAGCGGGACTGAAGCGAACACATTTTGATCGATCCGGGAGCATTAGCCAACAAATCGAGGCAGCATTACGCGCCTCATAGTCATACATGGTATCGTTAAGAATAGCAAAGGGGAAAAAACCTCAGAGCATTGCCGAAAAATTGATTATCCCTTGCTGCAAAGATATAGTTCGTTGCATGATCGGAGACTCTGCTGAGAATAAGGTAGCATTATTGCCTCTTTCAAACGATACTATCCAACGGAGCATCTTAGAGATGTCGGAGAACATCAAGCACCAAGTAGTTGCTGAAATACGTGAAGCACCCTTAAGCAAATTTTCATTTCAGCTCGATGAATCGACAGACGTGGCCAACTGTGCCCAACTACTCGTCTTCGCGCGATGTATAGATGGCGGAGATTTCAAAGAAGAATTACTGTTTTGTCATGCGCTCGAATTTACTACTAGAAGAGAAGACATTTTCTTAGAGGTCTCTAAATTTTTCAAAACCGAGGGACTGACTTGGGACAATGTGTGTGCTTGCACAACGGATAGAGCACCTGCGATGCTTGGCAAACATTCGGGATTTCTAACAAAAGTGAAGGAAGCGAGCCCCGATTCAAAGCATCTTCATTGCATGATTCACCGATATGATCTGGCATCTGAAACACTCCCAGTCCCACCAGAACTAAGATTAGTTCTTGATGTGTCGTTCATATGGTGAATGCTATCAAGTCTAATGCCCTTAATACACGCCTCTTCCAACTACTTTGCAAGGAGTTTGGTGCAGATGAAGAAGTCATGCTATCTCACACCGAGGTACGCTGGCTGTCACGGGGAAATGTGGTAGCAAGAGTTGTCATTGAAAAACGAGCTGACTGAATTCTTCAAACGAGATGGCAAAACAAAGTATTTTCCAAAAAAATGTCAGATAACCAGTGGCTCATGAAGTTAGCCTACTTAAATAACATATTCTTACGTCTAAACACGTTGAACAAATCGCTTCAAGGTCAGCACACCTCCGTGATTGATTTCATGCACAAACTTGCAGCATTCAATATGAAACTGAAACTGTGGGAAACAAAAGTGAAAGACAAAAACCTTTGTACGTTTGAGCATCTTAGCGATGCGCTTGAGAATAATGAGGAAAATGATAAAATTCATATGACTCAACTAGCGTTGGCGCATATTTCCTATCTGCTGTTGGAGTTCCAGTCATATTTTCCAGAAATGAACGAATTGGATTTAAAATTGATAAGAAATTCATTCATTGTTATTTTTTTATTTTATTGGGTTCAGAATCCCAGCTGAGCCGTGAACGGCCAAGCTCTGAAGGGCCAGTTTAACCTACAGCCCAAGTTAAGCTAGACTAAAAACTTACGGACTTGGAGGTCCTATTAGGTCCTACCTCAGGGTTGCTGACTCGATGTGGGCCTACCTTAGGCCTCAGTTTCATAAAATTAAGATAAAAAATAAAAGGGACACTATTTATGGTCTTCTTTCTAAACCTTGCAACAACACACAACCTGCACCATTGCACGATGCAACAATCTTGTATCTAAACAACCAAACTGAATTGCAAGAGAACTCTCTATAAGACCCGCCCTGTAAGTGCCGCATTCAACAAACGAGTAGGAAGGACGTGCAGTGCCCCCAAAAAATGATGCCACAAGAGTGCCCAAACAATGATGCCACAAGAGCCGAAAAATGCTAGCTCTAAATTAAGTGAATTTTTCACTAACCTTACAATTATGAGATGGATACATATACACCTTAACTTAATATATATAAGCAATGCTGCATCAATCAGCTTAGTCATCATATCGCCTTGGGACAACAATGGCTCTTCCTCTTCTAGATTTTCTAACATTCATCGTTGACGTGCACTTGCTCGTAGAAGACTTGCAGGATCAATTTATTAAGTTGGTGAATGACTCTACAGCCAGAGATGTATTTAAAACTCTTCCGCTGACTAAGTTCTGGTTAAAAATGAGCGAGTCTTATCCTGCTGTAGCTAATGTGGTAGTGAAGTAATTGCTAATGTTTCCCAGTACTTATCTATGTGAACAAGGATTTTCAGCTTTGTTAAATATAAAAACTAAATATCGCTCTCGACTAAACGTGGAACATGATCTTCGAGTTTCCTTGTTAAGCACTACACCTGAAATTGAGAAACTAGTTTCCACACATCAGACACATCCCTCACACTGAAATTCAAGAATTATAGCTACCCTAATTTTATTTATGTATGTAGTTTGTTGTTTATTCATTTAATAAAGCATTTATTATTGATATTTCTGTATCTTATGTGAATTCTTACTAATGGGGATACTAGCTGATTGTCTGATGAATCAGGGGTACGAAGTAATAAAAAGTCTGAGAACCCCTGCCTAAGATCTCTCTAAATACTTAGTTAAATTAAACTTAAAATTTAGGAATAGAGCTATTTATACTTTAATAATCCCAATAAAATAAAATCTACAGAATTTTTACTATAATCTTTCATTCATTTGTAAAAAAAACTTGGAGCACAGCAAAGAAAATCTTTCCACTTCTACTTCCACTTCCATTTTGGTAGCTATGAAAATAGTTTTATGCTAATTAGCTAACTTGAGATTGACATTTTTCAAAATTTTATTATAAAATATAGCTTATATAAGAACATAAGAACATAAGAAATTTTTATAGTGGGCACACTAGGGGCCACTTCGGCCCATCGAGGTGGCTCCACTATGTAAAAACTGCCTGTACATTGGCAATAACCAATTTTTACAAAACTAATTAAGTATCAATTTAAAACTAATTAATTATCAATTTAAAACTAAAGATAGAATCTCTGAATCCAGAGGATCAAAGTCATAATAGGCTACTATCCACAAATATGTTACACACTATATCTATTTATAACTGACATGCAAATATATCAGATCCAAAGATCCAGTCAATTTCATTATGGTACCCATCAATACCAGTACCATGCCAACCAAAAATAAGTCACGGTCCATATCAAATGCGGACCAAGTCACAATTTACATCCATATACATTACAATATATATACTTAAGAGGAAAAGTGTCGGTGTGGCTGTAAAGACTGTACAGTAATGTAGAAATGTGTGTGCACCCATTTTGGGTCTCCCATTTAAAGGTGTTTGTGGGGCAAGTGAAGATCATGAGTTTTTCAATACCTCACAGTACTATGGGGGCACCGCTCGGCAGAGGAATCTCTTTAAATAGGGTGTGTAAGGACAGAGAGTATCCCCTAACCCAAGATGCTGCCTCCCTATATCCCACAACACCTGTGTTGAGCTGTGGGATCTATCACCCAAATGCACATAATATATATGAAATAAACTAGTACCATTCATGCAATAAAAATGGGCTCAAACACCATCACCAGATGTCCCTTGCAGACATCAAACTATCCAACCTTCTTTTGAAAGAATCAAGCGTATCTGAAGTCACCACTTCTTCTGTCAGACTGTTCCAAAACTTAATTACTCTGTTTGTAAAACTATGTTTTCTTAAATTTGTTCTACATCTTGGCTTAAATAATTTCATACTATGACCTCTAGTCTGATTATTGTGATCTTAAATGAAAAGAGACTCAAAATCTATCTTATCCAACCCTTTTATCATTTTATACACCTCTATCATATCACCCCTTAACCTCCTCCTTTTTAATGAGAACATGCTTAGATACGCCAGTCTCTCCTTATATGTCAATTGTCTTAGAGATGGGATCATTCTTGTTGCTCGTTTCTGTACTTTTTCCAGTTTTTCAATATCTTGTATCAAATAGGGACTATTAAATTGAATGCAGTATTCGAGGAGGGGTCTCACATATGAAATGTATAGTTGCTTTATAATATTGGGTGATTTGTATTCAATGTGTCTCTGCATGAGATTTAGTCTAGCATTTGCTTTATTTCTGATTACCATACAGTGATTTGAGGGTTTAAGTTCATTTGTCACAGTGACACCCAAGTCTTTCGCTTTATCATCATTTTTAATCCAAATTCCATTCATATTGTATTCAAATTCTGGATTTTTTGGCCCAATATGCATAACCTTGCTTATCAACATTAAATTTCATCTCCCACTTATCTGCCCAGGCTGTTACTCTGTCTAAGTCTTTTTGTATTGTCATTGCTCCTGCTACTGACTTAACATTATGGCCTAATTTTGTATCATCAGCAAATTTTGAGGTTTTACATGATAGGCCCTTCTCTAGATCATTTATATAGACAACAAAAAGCAGAGGTCCTAGAACAAACCCCTGTGGGACTCCGCTCAATACGGGTCTCCAAGTAGACTTATTTCCATTTAGATGAACTCTCTGTTTTCTATTTCTCAGCCATTCTTCTAACCAATCAGCTATATGACCTCTTATACCATGGGCTCTAACTTTTACCAACAATCTTGCATGAGGAACAGTATCAAATGCCTTTGCAAAATCTAAGTATACTATATCTACTGGCTCTTTATTGTCCAAATGCAATAGGACTCCATCATAAAATTCAATCAAGTTGGTTAGACAGGACCTTCCATTTCGAAAGCCATGCTGGCTATCATTTATAAGGTTGCACTCTTCAAGGAACTCAGTAACTTTACCTCTAATGATACTTTCGAGTAATTTGCAAATAATGGAGGTGAGGCTAATGGGTCTGTAGTTTTTTGCCAAGTTTCTATTTCCTTTTATAAAGATTGGAACCACATTTGCTTTCTTCCAATCCTCTGGAATTTCAGTACATATCAATGATTTATTAAAAATAATTTCTAGTGCCTGTGCTATATTCTTTTTGGCAGCTTTTATGACTATTGGATGTATTTCATCTGGCCCTGGAGATTTTTCCATTTTTAATTTATCTATTGCTTTTAAGATATCTAGTTTTGTTACCCTTAAATCATTTATTTTTCTATCTTGTCCTGGTAGTATAAGATCAGGAATATTATTTAAATTTTCATTTGTGAATACTGATGAGAAGTATTTGTTTAGTTCTTCAGTTATTTCAGTTATTTCAGTTATTTCAGTGGACGGATAAGTGGCAGATGCAATTTAACGTAGATAAATGTAAAGTTTTGCATATAGGTTCTCGCAACAATAATTACGCGTACACGATGGATGATAAGGAGTTAGCGAGCGTTGACGAGGAAGTAGATTTAGGCGTACGCGTAACTAAAGATTTAAAGGTTAAGAACCAGTGCCTGGAGTCTTGCGCAAAAGCTAATAGGATGTTAGGCTTCATAGCGCGTAATTTCGAATTTAAATCGAAGGATATTATATTTCCCCTTTACAAGTCCCTAGTCAGGCCTCATTTAGAATATGCCGTTCAGTTTTGGTGCCCGTACTTGCGTGAGGATATTGATAGGTTAGAAAGGGTTCAGCGTCGTGCCACGAAACTTATTCCGTCATTGCGCAACAAGCCTTATGAAGATAGAATTAAAGTGTTAGACTTGTATTCACTCGAAACTAGGAGATTAAGGGGGGAGCTTATTGAAGTTTTCAAAATCGTTAATAACGTCGATAACGTAAATTTTGACAAATTGTTCACTTTTGATAATAGTAATACTCGCAATAACGGATTTAAGTTGCGTGGCAGGCGTTTTATTACTAATATCGCTAAAAACTTCTTTACGTTTAAAGTAATTGATAAATGGAATAATCTTCCCGCGTCAGTCGTTCATTCTACCAGCGTTAATATGTTTAAGAACCGTCTTGACAGACATTTTAAAGGTATTAGCGTTGTTTAATTTAAAAAACAACAAAGTTAGCAACGGAAGCTCTGGTGGTGGTGCTCGAGGATGAGTCTGTTGACGATGAATGCCAGCTTGTGACATGCCAGCGTGTGATGCCAGCAATAAAAAAAAAAAAAAAAAAAAAAAAAAATAGACTAACACGAATGTAGATGTAGCTCATAGCGTAAACTAACCCACTTTTTGTTTAACTTTACACTCTTTTCTTGCATGTTTGTAGTTTGTATGGTATGACAGTGAGTTAAGACTGTATTTGCATGGTTTGTAAGCGTTCTTATTTTACTTCTTTTCATCTTTCACCCCTCTCCTATTCTCTCCGACTATTTTTCTGACTTGTCGGCAGTGGCCGGCGGATGATGATGGTGAGACACTTTTCCTCTTTTTCTGAATGAATGTTAACCCATGAGTGATAGGTGTTGCTCTTACTTAACCCCTTATTCTCTTCTCTTCTCTTAACCCGCTACTCTTTCCTTTCTCTCTGGCTAACCTTAGAGTGGATCTTAGGGTCTTTGTTAGCCTTAGCTTCTGTAGATCTGTAGATCTATATGGAGGGGGCCAATTTTCTTTTTCACTCTACTTTTCAAATTGAAGTGACTGAAAAACTTCTTAGGATTGTGTTTTGAATTCTTGGCTAGGCTTTTTTCCAGGTCACGTTTGCTATCTCTGATTACTTTCTTGCAAATGCTTCTTTTACTTTTATATATTTCGGAGTCTGTGCCATTTTTAGTTCTTTTGAATTTATGAAATGCTTTTGTGTTTTCTCTGATTGCTCTTTTTACATTGCAGTTTATCCAAGGTTGTTTTTTATTTTTTCCAGTTCTGATTTTACACTGTGGGATATGCTTCCTTTGTATGTTCATTATTATACTTTTAAATTTTTCCCACATACTAGTTACTGTCTGTTCAGGCTGTAGAATATCTGTCCAATTTATTAGACACAGATCATTTACTAGTCCATTTATATTTCCTCTTTTAAAATCTGGAACTTCTACTTTATTTTCACTAGGTCTTGAATTACAAACAGTATTAAACCGAAGGATACAATGATCACCTGAACCTAGTGTTTCTGAAACCGAGATATCCTGGAAGGTATCTGGATTATTTGTTAGAATTAAATCTAGAATGGCATCGGCCCTGGTTGGCTCCTTTACTAACTGGGTTAAACCATTCTCAATTATACAGTCTAAGAATCTCTCATTACTTTCTGGTGTTTGTAATATTTCCCAGTCTATATGCCTATAATTGAAATCTCCAACAATAATAATATTGCTTGTCATTGCTTTATTTATTTCATCAATAAGTTGATTTTCTACATACTTATTTTCTTCTCTACTTTTGGGGATTCCTCCAACTGAACATCCCTCAGGTGGTCTATAAATACCCTCTATCCTGATTTTCCTGGCATTTTTATGCCCAATATCTATCCATACAGATTCAACTATTTCCTCTTTAACGGAGGTAACATATGACTTGGATAACGTCGATAGGCCCAAATGGTTTCATGTTTTCCAAGTGAAATGAAATGTAATGTAATTTAATATGTACCTACACTGTGTCTATAATACTATCGAGTAAAATGAATGAAGTATAGAAGAAGAAGAAGGAAGAACAATTAATCTAGCCTACTCTTTAGGGTTTCAGGCTAGGCTAGGCTTACATTATGAATTCTATCGTAGCTTAGGACCCATCTTAGTTAGGCATATATTGGAGTCTCATTTTTCGTTTAAATGAAATTAAAACAGGTTTTTAATGGGGTTTTGAGCTACACATTTCAGTATGAATGCTATATAAGCATAACCTTAATTACGAGTTAATGCGAAATTTCACAGTTCAAATTATTAGGCCCTTCTATCAAAATATGTCAGGCTATTACCCTCTGATTCTTATGGCCTGTTTGACGTTTTAAATTATCTTTATTTCAAGCTGAGTTTCCTAGCCTCAACCTGAGTTTTCCTAGCCTAGTCGTCATCCATTAAGACTATCCTAATTTAGATCTGCATTTACCTGGGGACATACCCAGTAGGTATGAAATAGGCTTAGTATGGTAAGAACATAAGAAATTTTTATAGTGGGCACACTAGGGGCAACTTCGGCCCATCGAGGTGGCTCCACTACGTAAAAACTGCCTGTACATTGGCACCAACCAATTTTTACAAAACTAATTAATTATCAATTTAAAACTAAAGATAGAAACTCTGGATCCAGAGGATCAAAGTCATAATAGGCTACTATCCACAAATATGTTACACTCTATATCTATTTATAACCGACATGCAAATATATCAGATTAAAAGAATCCAATCAATTTCATTATGGTACCCATCAATACCAGTACCTTGCCAACCAAAAATAGGTCACAGTCCATATCAATTGCGGACCAAGTCACAATTTACAACCATATACATTACAATATATATACTTAGGAGGAAAAGTGTAGGTGTGGCTGTAAAGACTGTACAGTAATGTAGAAATGTGTTTGCACCCATTTTGGGTCTCCCATTTAAAGGTGTTTGTGGGGCAAGTGAAGATCATGAGTTTTTCAATACCTCACAATACTATGGGGGGCACCACTCAGCAGAGGAATATCTCTAAATTGGGTGTGTAAGGACAGAGAGTAACTTAAAGGTAATAGTGATTGACACCCAGATAAAAGATATAGAAGAGATTCATAAATTATGAATGAAGCAATGCTCATATGTATGGAATAAGGCCTAATATTAGTGCATTTCTATTAAAGTGAAACCAATGGTTTCCATGCTAAGTTATTGTAACTGGCCTAGCCTATCTGATATACAATCCAAACCCAGTATGAGAAGCCAGACTGTAGAATCTGCAAAATTCTTGCTTTCCAAATTGCAAAAGTCTCTCGCAGTAGGACCATATTGCAAAATATAGGCCTACTAGAATTTCATATTGTGTAAAACTTTTTCACAATTTGGAAAGTGAGAATTTTGCAGATTCTGAAGTCTGGTACTATGAATACTTGTTATTCATAATATTTTAGTCTCACATTTTAGAAAAACTTTGTGATAATTTTGGTTAGAACTGTAATTTCAATAAAGTTTTAGCTGATTTACTAGGTGAGTAATTTCCGTTAAAACTAGTGGTGTACAGTACCATTGATTAATTGGCATTAGTCAAATTTAGCTGATTCTCTTACTGATTCTTTGAAATTTTAAAAGGTTATTATTGAATATTTCACCAATAGAATAGTGAGTGATCTTGAAGGCCAATAATTACCTGGGAAAGGACCCAGTCATATCCAGTTACAATAATAACATATCCTGAATCCTTATTAAAAATTACCCAGGAAAATTATCATCTCATGTTGTGCAGATTGATTTAATATTAATTTCATAATAAGGCTAGTATTTTTATTTGGGTAAGTCTTGTCTAAGTTTATTTTGGCTATTTGTACCCTCCAAAATAAGGTATGTAAAGGAGTAATAGGTTAGGTTTTATAATAATAAACACCACAATACATTTTTCTGTTTGATGTGCTTTATTCAAATCTGACCTTCATTTCTTGAGCAAATGAACATAACTTATGAAAACTTTGTTTCTTAACTTTGTTTTGGTTCATTTGCACAAAAAATGAAGGTCAGATTTGAACAAAGCACATCAAATATTACCAGAAAAATTTATCATGGTATTCAAACTATGGCAGGTCCTTTGCTAAATAATTACTGTACCTGTATAATCCTTGGGGGGGCAAAGCGCCCTCCTTCCCAGTTAGTATACACAATTGGAGAACACACAGGTTGGGTTATTATTTATTTTAACACGCATCTCACTAATGAATTGAAAAAATATTTTTCTTATGTAATTTGATGCGTACTGTTTGAAAATGACCTTCATTTCCTTGGGAAATATGTAATTTTTTCAGAAATGACACTGAGACATTTCTGGAAAAATGGCACATTTCCCAAGGAAATGAGCATCCTATATCGTATGTGGATATAATTCCGCTACACATCAGAGAAAATGGTAGATGCATTCATCTTTGTTATAAAATTGGTTAAATGGGTATCTTGCAAAATATTGGGGGTAATGTTCTTTCTTATGCCCTGACCTCAGCACCTAACTTTTTACGTCTTTCCACAGTTGTTCAATGTTACGAGTGTGAATCCCTGTCGTAGGATCCACAAAATTTCTGGCATGCACAACCACGTGATGTTCATAACTGAACTCACTATGATGCAAATATGCCCACCAGTCATTAGGTTAGGTTAGGTCATTTCTGAAAACATTTCTAAAAAAAAACAGCATATTTCCCAAGGAAATGAAGGTCATTTTCAAACAGTATGCATCAAATTATATAAGAAAAACATGTTTTCAATTCATTAGCGAGATGCATGTTAAAATAAATAAATACGGTACCCACAGGTTAAGGTTAGGTTTTATTTATATATATATATATATTATAATATATATATATATATATATATATATAATATATATATGGGTGAGGCTGTAACCCTTACCATGTCCAATCAAGCCTACCTCTTTTTTCTAGTGGGGATCCCTACCAAATAACAAAACTCTGAAGTTTCAGCAAAATTGGACTTTATTTACCTGTGACTGGGACAATTATATGCTTTTTGGGGTCTACACATAGACCCTATTTAGTGAAATTGATCATAACTTGAGAACCATTGCACCTAGGAAGGTCATTTTGGGTGCAAAATGACCAGAAACATCAAGTTTATATATGACTTTTGAATAAATATATGGTCTAGGGGGCTTACCTTTTGAGTTATAGCAAAAAAACCCATTGTATCATCATTGCATGTCAACTTGCGAACATTCACTTATCAATAAAAACACAGTTCTACTGAATTGTAGAATGTTTATTATGCATATACACTATGTAGTACAGTATACAAAAAAATCATAAACTCAAGAACCACATTTCTTGAGTATTATGCCATTTTCTCTAGTCTGGGACACTTCCTGTCATTTTCTGCGACCTGTAGCACATTCTGATACCTGTCCTCAATCTTTGCTGCAGACAGAAAGTTGCTCCCAAGTTTGACCCCTCTCTCCACACTATCATTCACTACTCTGAGGTTTACAATCACTTTTAGAGCAGCTTAGTATGATGGATGCTCAGACCACTGGTGAAGAGGCAGGTCCAAAAATGATGCGTCCAGTCCAAGCAGATTGAAAAAAACCCACGAGTCAGGCCCTGCATACTCAGCCAGCTGTAATGGTACTGAAGTTACAGGAGCGAATTTGGACTTTCCATAGCCCATTCCAAACTGTTTCATGAAGTGTCTGTTGGTCCTGTTGATGTCCTCAGTTGGAGCTTGAGTAGCTCTCATTCTGCTCACTATCTCAGTCTTGACTGAGTCTGAGACTCTGTGGGAGAAAAGTGCCAGAGGCACCAATTCCTCTGTGAGATACCACAGATGGTTTTTTATGGCCTTGGTACTTGACCATTGTATCTCTTTGTCAGGATACTGTACCTTATGATTTTTTGCAGGAGATTGAGGTCATTGACTGGTGCATTGCTTGGTGAGGGGCATTCCATCCACCAAGGGATGTATATGAGCAGTACAAATTTCACAAACCTCACCAATTTGTCAACTTGTCCTAATGCAGAGACTGTCCCTTTGGGGAGCAAAACCATTTTAATGGTATAAAGGAGCTTCGCCATCCACCTGGCTTTGTGGAGAGCACCAGGACTTTGAAATATGAAGCCACTAGTGTTCCTTGATAGAGTGAGAGAGGCAAGGATGAGAAGCTCTCTGTAGTCTCCCCTGTAGCACAAATTGTCACTTTAATAGCATTGATGATATGGCATCGGCTATTTCTGAGGTATCCTCCTGAAAATCCAGAAAGACAACATCTGATAGATCTTTGGATGTGAGTGATCCATAGTTATTCCTGAACCTTTTGAAGAGCTGAATGTCGGGGCTGTTTGAAGTTTCGATTTGCAAACCATCCCAAACATGTGACAGGATGACTTCCCCAACATGATGATAAGCCAACCACAGCAACTCCCGATCTAACCTTGTCTGAACAGCTACACATGCAGCAGTTATGTGCCCTGAAATGGAGAAAGATTTTAAGAGATGGGTTAGTAACAGTGTAACATTGTAACACTAAAGTTATAGAATTAGCAGTAGAAAATCCAAAATGAGCTGTACAAAAGAATCGGGAAATCATCAATCACCTGTATTGGCTGCAGTGGTGTCAAACATCATGGCACGAATGCAGTCACTACACCCATTCACTCAGCAATTCACAGGTTGCACCACAGATCAGGTCCCCCATAGACTGGTTGCTTTTAGTGGGTAGGGCTGGAACACTGAGCAGCTTCACACCAACGTCTCCTAGGAGTAAGTCAACCGGGTAAATTCTGTGTGCACATAAGGACACAGAATAGTCACACATTATAGGTGCGTAACTGGGTATTTAGGTACATAAGGTCACCTTGTTGTTGGCTTGTGAAGGAGGTATATTAACCCTTTACAGACGAGTCCGCAGCATATGTGACCACTCTTGTTACCAGAACGTATAGATTTTATTATTATTGAAAACTAAATATTTTAGTAACTAGTCATTGAAATGATACACATTTTGGGTTCCTTTCCCGACAACTAAATGACATCTATATATAAACACGTAGAAACATTTATAGAAAGGAGGCATTGTAGTACAATTTATATTATTATTATTAGGTCATCCCATAAGTAATGCGGCATTTTTAAAAAAAATATTTTTCCATTTTTATCATTATTTTACGGATAGAAATCAAACAACTCTTTGAAGTTATTTATATTTAAATAAATATTTATTTAAATATAAATAACTTCAAAGAGTTGTTTGATTTCTATCCGTAAAATAATGATAAAAATGAAAAAAAAAAAAAATTTAAAAATGCCGCATTACTTATGGGATGACCTAATATTTCTGGTGGACCTTAAGGTACCATCCATCGTTAAAGGATTAAATAGAGTGGTTCACAAATATCATTGAATTTTAATAGATTTTCAAGGCTGATTTATTGTTTCAACTGTAACTGCTAAACAGTTTGTTTTTTCTAGCAAATTGCAACAATACAAAGTTCTAGTTAACAATGAGTTGCTTACGTACCTGAGACCAGAACTGGCAATCATTCCAAATATATAATTAGTCCAGGCAATCTAGAGCAAAAATAGCTTCAACCTGGGCAAAATTGCTTCAGAAGCTTTCTAAACTGTTTCCAGCTCAGGAACCATTGCCGAATAACATATCCAAAATCCGACAGAATTGGACCCCGGGAACACCCCCAAAAATGAAATTCAAAATGGCGGACTGGCAGTTTCCTACGAAATACAATAAATTTTAATTTCGCTTTGTAGAGAGAGTTATGATGTTTTTCTTGATCAGTAAAATGTTTTAAAACACATTTTCATTTCTAAATTAACCTATATGACACTAAAAATTGTATTAGGCTGCTAGTATTAAACTATGACATCACGTAATGTAAATAAAATATACTGTATGGAGTGTATGTGAGAATGGACATTGCTACATCTTTATAAACTTATATTATATACAACTCTTTAATTCCTACTACCCACTATCAAATCTGCGTATTTGTGCTTGTCATTTTATTTAAAACTGTTATTATGTACTCCTTTTAAATACTGCAACACAGTTTATTAATTTGTGTTTTCTGTTTCAGACTGACTCGGTGTACGGCTGACTCGGTGTGCATCCGCCTTCAAGAATGCAGACCCCTGAAGAATTGTGCGTGATTTGTAAGGAGAAATTGGACAGTGGACAGGAAGTGGTTCACATCTCACAAAAAGGAGCAAATCGTATAAATGCATCCAGCCGCAGCCATGGAAGCGATGTTGTTGCAACAGCTGGAATAAGTGTTCACGTTGTATGTAGGAAAAGGTTTACGGATAAAAAGACCATTGAAATAAAGAAGCGACAGACCGCAGCCAAGGCAATACCAAGGAAAAGTGCTCATTTTCATGAATACGCATTTTCCAGTGCTACTCACTGTTTGTTTTGTGATACCTTTGTGGACTTTTTTTCCAAACACAAACCAAAATCAGAGCATGTCAAAATAAGAACTACAGAGTTCTCCGAAACCATAAAAAGGTGCTGTGAAAGCTGCTGCGATGAATGGTCTTTTAATGTAAAAGGCCGTCTGAAGTATTATCTTCGTGACCTTCCTGCTGCAGATTGTGTCTACCATCACACCTGCAGCATAAATTTTTGAAGTGGAAAAAACATTCCTCGCGCATACTCCTCCGACGATCATGATTCGAAGAAAGGGAGACCAACTAATGAAGAGCAACACCAAGCATTCCTTCAGACCTGTGCTTACCTGGAAGAGAATGATGATGAACAACTGTTGATTGGAGACCTAATTTCCAAAATGGAGGAATATCTTCAAGGAAGTCAGAGCTCTGTCTACGAACGCAGGCACATGAAGAGAAAGCTTTTAGAATGTTACGGAGACAAGATCATAATATCAGATGAAAGTGGGAAGGCAGATGTAGTAACACTACGAGAGACAGCTAATGAAATTCTTATAGATTATCACAAAAACTCGAAAGAATGTGATATAGATATAGAGCTACAGAAGATTTACCTAGTAGAAGCTGCTGCAAAAATAATCAGAAGTGATATCAAGTCTGTCGACTCGCCTAGAAAAGATGTGTATCCATCTCCAAATGACATCACTGCAGAAAGTGCTCTTGATTACATTCCCAACAGTCTGAAATTGCTATTATCAAAAGCATTTGTGGGACAGGATGCTTCAAGAAAAATAGGTGCAATTGGGCAGAGCATTATGCAAGCAACCTGTCCTAGAGGATTACTATGTCCACTACAGATCGGTTTGTCGGTTCAGCTGCACCACAACTTTAGGTCAAGGTACCTTATTGACGTTCTCCATCAGCTGGGTTACTGTTCGTCGTATGCAGAAGTAACAAGATTCGAAAGAAACGCGGCGCTGGCAAGTGGTTCTGGCTCTTTTACTGTTGATGAAAACACTGCAGTCCTTCTAGCAGCAGATAACGTCGATCATGATGTCTGCACTTTGGATGGGAAGAATACCTTTTATGGAATGGGTATGATTGCCGCAATAACTCCGAAGATCAAGATCCACCCTTCTATTCACAGGCGTAATGTTGGTGACAATGACATTAAGAAGATTGCAACCGTTGACATTAGGGAATATAGACACGCGAGAAGCATGTTGAGGGACATCTCATTCCGCGAACTTCCAGTACCCACTGCCACCATAAGTCGACTTAGTCTTCTCTGGCAGATATCTTCAGCAGAAAGATCAGGTCCAAGTTGGTCCGGAACAATGCAGGCAATTCACGGTGGATCAAGTGTCTCACATCCAGGTGTGGCATTGATCACGTTCCTTCCCATCATAGATATGTCACCAACTGACATGACCTGCATATTTTCGACATTACTATATTTGAGCAAGATAGTACGCGATCAAAAAGTCCCATGCATTATTACCTTTGATCAGCCTTTGTTCTGGAAAGCTTCCCAAATCATCAATGAACAGAGAGACCTGCAGGACATTGTTTTATTGCTGGGATCATTTCACACTCTGAAAACATATGGAAAAGCAATCATTGTTTTTGATGGCTACAGCAGCTCTCCTACGATCAAGGACATGACCCACAGAAGATGCAGCACCAAGACAAGCAGAAATGTGAATCTCAGTCCAAGCATGAAGTTTGTTGGCCAGAAGGAACACTTCTTGGCTAATGAAAACAACAAGCAAGCATTTATTTCCCTCGTAGGTGAGATGTTGAAGAAGCACGGGTGTACTGTTCACAACGCAGATGGGGATGCTGATGTGGACATCGTTCGTGCAGCAGTTTCCTCATCAGAAAATGCAACTACAACAGTAATAGGGGAAGACACCAACTTGCTGATTCTCCTTCTGTACCATGCCAAGGACAGTGGTTTCAAGTTGTACTATCACAGCGATATAAGACGGGGACCATCTCCTAATCCTGTGTATGATATTCTCAGCATTCAATCATTGTTAGGCAATGACATCTGCAAGTATCTCCTGTTTGTGCATGCTTTCACGGGCTGTGATAGCACATCCAGAATTTTTTTGATCGGTAAAGCCAAAGCATTCGACACACTGATGAAGGTGGCTGAACTCCATTCAGTTGCAAATACATTCTGTTCTGATTGTTGCCAACACTCTGACATTGAAGCCGCTGGAAGAAAGGCAATGCTTCTGTTGTATGGCTGCAAAACACTTGAATCCACTAACGCACTATGTCATCGAATGTTAGTTGAAAAGGTAGCTACAGCTAAATCTTTTGTTACACCCGAACGTTTGCCACCTACCGATGCGTCCACAAAGTACCACAGCTTTCGCACATACTTTCAAATACTAATCTGGAAGTCTACAGAAGAGAAGATCGATGCAGAACAGTGGGGTTGGTATGTAAAGAATAATTCCTACTACCCTACAGCCTGCGACAAGCCACCAGCTCCAAATTATCTACTCAACATGATCCGCTGCTCCTGCAAGACGAAATGTGCTACTTCAAGATGTGGATGCAAGCGTAATGGAATGCCCTGTTCAGCCGCTTGTGGCGAGTGCCAAATCAGTGGTTGCAATAACAACCCAAGTACCGGTAATCTATCCGATGATAGTGATGAAGAGGATTAATTTCTGTATGTTTGTGACCAGGTATCACTTCTTCTGTAATGAACATAACTTGAAACTGGGAAAAAAATAATTGTTGTATTATTGATTATAAAAATCTGTAAAAAGCTATATAACATTATATTTGCGTAATAACTGGTTGTGTTGTATATTGTTGAATTATTTAAAACATTACAACTGAAAGAAAAAGCATCAAATGTATCTCTATAAATAAAAGCGTAAATTATATATTTTTTTTTTCGTAGGAAACATCCAGTCCGCCATTTTGAATTTCATTTTTGGGGGTGTTCCCAGGGTCCAATTTTGTCGGATTTTGGATATGTTATTCGGCAATGGTTCCTGAGCTGGAAACAGTTTAGAAAGCTTCTGAAGCAATTTTGCCCAGGTCTAACTACAAATTGCCTGGACTAATGGGAGTCTGGGAAAATAGGATTTGATATACGGAAATCTGCTTTATGGAAGGATTTTACAGTTTGTAGCCCTTCTGTAAAGTGAGGGATTACTGTATAAAAAAGCATTTTGGTAAATCTAACATAACCTAACCTATCAGACTCAGAAGACATCGAACAACCATCATACTCCATAACTCAAACAAAACTGGATAAATCTTTAGGAAATGTCATCACCTGCAATAATTTGCTTATAATATATTTGCATAAAAAGCAGTATGGTACTCTTGAAAAAAGTGTTGTATTGTTATGTAGATTATGGCCATATAGTTATTTTTTTTTAATTCAGGTGATGACATCTTAAGATTATCCAAAAATTGAATATACAAAAAATATATGATAATTTATACTCATTTTAAAGTGTAATTGTATAAATATTTTTATATTCATGAAAAAGGCAAGAAGAACCTCAAGTTCTTCTTTCAGACTGTAATAAGAAAAAGTTGCTTACATCTAAATTGTCCAAACCTGAAAATATTTTTAATATTTGTCATATTTTCACTTGAACAGCATCTCTCAAAACTAAACACAGCTATGTACTGGTACCTGGCAGTTTCTTAAAACTAAGGAGCTACTGTATCATTCACCATATCATCTACTGTTGAGATTATCCAAGTTATAAATGATCTAAAGCTATATTTCATATATAATCATTTACAAAATGTCATTTCAAGTAAGCTAATTAATATAAAACTTTTTATAGAGCTACTGAAGTAGCCACTGGCTCAAATGAAAGTGTTATAGAAAAATTCCTTGCACAATGCATCAGATCACACTTAAGGATCTGCAAAATTCTGAATTTATTGTCCTAATTTTGAAAAAAGTCTTGCTTTCCAGATCATGAAAGTCTTGTGCAATATGAAAACTAGGTAAAATTCCAGAATCCAGATGTAGTAGGACAGTACAGTACAGTAGGTCCTAGCTTTGCATGAATTCAATTTTGTGCAAGCTTGCAAAAAATACCCAAAATTCTTTTTGCACAAATTTCCCTACAAGCTTACTACTACAGATGCTTACTACCATTGAGGAGGAGGCTGAAGGTGAGGCTGAGGTTCTTAACACACCAGTCAGAGCCATGATCATGAGTGATGATGTCCATGGCCTTGTAGAGGTAGTTCATGATGTCCATCATCTCTTGGGACAGGAGAGTTTCATCCTCAAGAAGGAAACAGTGAGAAAGGGCAGTCTGAGTGTGGGATTGTGGGTATGGATGGATGGGATGATCATGGTGGGTTGGCTCGCTTTGTAAAACCCAGTTGATTGTGAGCCTGGTTAATTGAAACCCTACTGTATTTATTAGGGTGCCACTTATTTGGGGTGTTTTTCATTTTTTGGGAATTTCTATCAGGACGGGCGCATTTCTGGTGTCATTCCGTCTAAAAACATTGTGTGTAAAATAATTTTGAAATAAAATAATAATTAGAACTGCCTCAACGAGGTCAAATTTTATACTTTTTGTCGAAAAGTACTCATGGCGTTCTGTTATCATGTCAGTTTTCGTTTCGATAGCTGCTGTAGTTTCTGAGTTGAAAAATGATAACAGACGGACGGTCAGAGTCGTTGGTTTAGTCTTCCGCACTGGTGTACAGAAGACTAAAATGAGGTATTATACAGGGTGTAACACGAGTTTATCCAAATATTGATACAGGCGAAAGAACATGTTATTCTAAGTAGAAAATGGGTTGGGACGAGTTTTGCCAACACTAACAGTGTTTCATTCTCTTTTTCAGTGAGTTCTGAAACGACGTGATGGCTTCGGCAACAAGATCTAAAACAGCAGTCTATCTCCTGGGGACCGTGGACCACAGCATCACAGGAAGCATGCTGCCTACGGGAAAGCAGGCGCTTCAGTCCTTTTTCCACCTTCACCTTGACGTCAAGAAGCTGATCAAGGAAGCAGCCGCTGAGACAGTGACCGCAGTCAAGGAATTCTGGGAGCGGTCCCGTATTCCTACGCAGAAAGACCAACGCGCAAGGGACAAGGTTCTCCGAATGTACGAGAAGTGGCGGGCTCTGAACAAGAACTCGAAACGGCGCACTGTGACCCAAATCAGGAACGAGGCCGAGTTCCTCTCATCCCTTGACCGCCTCTTCGACATCGCACACGAACAGGCGATGTCGATGATCACAATCGAAGAGGACAGGGAGTTCCTGACGGGACAAAGGGCCGAGGTGCGGCGCGGCCGCATCTCCTCCACACGTGACATGACGCTGCACACTGAGGAGGAGCGTGCGAGGAGACAGGAAGCGGAAAGGAGCCGCCGGCAAGATGATGAAAGGGCGAACAGAGAGAGCCGAGAAGAACTCGTTGAACTGGCATCGAGCTCCAGCTCAGGTGCAAGCAGCCCGACTCGGTCACCGACACGGCGTCGTCGCCGAGAAGAAGAGGAAGAGCTCTCTCTCCCGGGCCCGTCCACGTCGAATGCAGAAGCATCTACGACCCCTTTACCACCCAAGCGATTCCGCGTGTAAAAAGATGATCACCCCTGATCTCTCCGCAGCGATGGATCGGACGAAACTTACCGACCGAGAAGGTGTTTTTTTGCTGTCGGCGGCTGCGAGGAGCTTGGGCCACGACCCTGAGGAGCTGGTCTTGAACCGCGAATCCTCCCGCCGCGACCGAGCAAAGTTCCGTGCTATGGCAGCAGCGGAAATGAAGGCAGCCTTCCATCCTACTGTGCCGCTGACCATTCACTGGGACGGGAAAATCGTACCAGCGGCTGACGGAGGCCCTGCTGAAGATCGCCTTCCAGTTCTGGTGTCTGGGGAGAACGTCGACAAGCTTCTGGCTGTGCCCAGCCTCCCCGACGGCACCGGCCGCGCCATGGCGGAAGCCGTCCTCTCTGCCCTCGAGGATTGGGACATCAAGGGACGGATCTGTGCCCTCTCTTTTGACACCACCGCCTCAAACACAGGACTCTCAGGAGGAGCTTGCTATATCATTGAGCAGAAACTCGAGAAGACAGTGCTTCATTTGGCTTGCCGCCACCACATCCACGAACTGGTGTGCGAGAAGGCATTCACGGCGTGCCTCGGTCCCTCTACTGGTCCTGACATCCTCCTGTTCAAACGATTCGCCGCCCAGTGGGACTTCATCGATCAAACCAAAGCGAAGCCCTTCGAGGATGGAACCATGCCGCAGCACCTGAAGGACGCCCGCGACGACCTGCTGATCGAATTCAGCCGCCTCCTCGACGGTCAACATCCACGTGATGACTACAGGGAACTTCTGGAGCTCTCTGTAATTGTGCTGGGCGGTCCGAACAAGGGGTGCCCGGTTCGCTCGTCCTGGCGCCTTCCATCGCGCGCGCTGGATGGCAAAAGTCATCTATGCCATCAAACTGTTCCTGTTCCGGGAACAGTTTCAGATGTCGTCAGGCGAAGCGGCTGGAATCCGGCGATTCACCATCTTCGCCGTGTCCATCTACGTGACGGCCTGGTACAAAGCGCCGCTCCCGGCAACGGCCCCAGCCACGGACCTTGCGCTGCTCAAGGCCCTCGTCTATTATCCGGACTCAGCGGTGGCCAAGGCGACGGCGACAGTCTTCGCCAGGCACCTATGGTACTTGAGCGAGCGCCTCGTCACCCTGGCCATCTTCGACGAGGGTATCGACTTGGCGACAAAGCGGGAGATGATTAAAGCGATGGAAGAAGAGGAAGGATCGGAGGATCCCCCGCGGCGTATCAATGTGGACCTGTCCACCGCCTCAATCGCCAACAATACATTGGCCAAGTTCACAACGACTACATCAAAGGAGTTCTTCAAGGTTCTGGACATCAGCACCGCCTTCCTGCTCAAGGATCCGGAGGAGTGGCGGACGGACCCAGCCTTCATCGCCGCATCCCGCCGAGTCCAGGCCCTTCAAGTTGTCAATGACTTCGCGGAGCGCGGGGTGGCGTTGATGCAGTCTTTCAACCTGGCCCTTACCAAGAGTGAAGACCAAAGGCAGTTCCTCTTACAAGTGGTCGAGAAGCACCACTGTGACTTCCCAACCGCCCGCAAGTCCACCGTGACCTTTGCAAAGTAGGCAACAATGAGAGGGAGATGGGCGCCCATGATACCCCCCCCCCCCCCCTTGAGGGGCTAATACTCGAGTTGAGGGGGACCTAGAGTTGAAAGTATGAAGTCCAGTTATATGTTTTAGGTCAAGATTAGTAGCTTGAACAAACTAGAAGTGATATTTTATTTGCTAGAGGCATAGAACATCATGATCTAAAATTTCTACTTTTTGAGAAAATATACAAACTTTGACCGTATTGAGGCAGTTCTAAATATTGTTTTATTTCAAAAATATTTTACACACGATATTTTTTGACAAAATGGAACCAGAAACGCGCCCGTCCCGATAAAAATTCAAACTTTCGAAAATAAGTGTCACCCTAGTATTTATGGGGTTAATATAAGGGGGCTATAAGACTTTTACATTTCATTTGGAAAACATAAGACACTTGAGCCTATCAAGGTTGTTAGTTATTGGTCTCATGATACAGCATTCAATCTCTCCTTTAAAAGAGGATGGTATGAGGATTGTAATGCTGTAATTTAATTTTATATATATAGGTCTTAAGTGTGGGCACTTAAATATTCTTATAAAATTGCCTGCATTTATTTGTGATGGATATGGAAACTGTTAGCTTTGGTGATGTATAAATCACTGTGAATAATTAATTTTCTTACATATGGTAGGGTAGCTAGTGTAAGCAGTCAAATGTTTTTAGAATTAGTTCCCAATAAAATTAATCATTACACAAGTCCAAATCTTTTCAGTAACCAATCATAACTGTCTAAATTTGATAGGAAAAGGGGGTTGAGGATAATATATCCTCCACTGTATGCTATATATAGTAAACCCTCATCCAATGCATGTTTGTCCAGTGCAAATTTGCTTTATACAGTGGACCCCCGATTTGAGTACACATCGATTTGAGTACGCTTGTCCATAGGCTCCTATTGACTCGATTTGAGTACGCCAGCTGGTGACGCCGAACGCATTTCAGTTTGTCTAGAGCGTTCATTGCGGGAACATTCGGGGTCTAATGTTTTGAATAGTACAGGTGTTCTTAGGGATTTCTGTTAGAATTTCGTACATTTTGTTTTCTGACTTTGTACTTAGTGTTTATTTATGTTAGTTTCTGTTGATTACAGCATAAAATAGTGAAAATATAGCATAAATTTGGTGATTCGTACATGCAGTGACTTTGATACTGTATTTTATATTGTGGCATAGTGACATAGTGTACTGTTATAGTGATGGCTTCTAAACGTACATCTACATCAAAAGACTCACATATTGTATGGTATGTATTTTGTATTCTATTCTGTCTATTTTTAATACAATTACTAAATTTCGTAGGCCAATTTCTATAGAAAAAGTAGGGGTGGGGTGAAATTTTTGGGTTTTGGAACGAATTAATTAATTCCCATAGGTTATTAAGTTCGATTTGAGTACATTTTGAATTGAGTACGCCATGCTGGAACGGATTACCTACTCAAATTGGGGGTCCACTGTACACGGAAAAATAAATGTGAACAATTATTTGCCAAAAGTGGAAAATTTGATTTACACAGTCTGCCAAACACGCTCTAATACAGTAGTAGCTACTGTATGTATGCCAATGCGTGCTCTAGTTTTTTCCTACACTCTCCAACACCTGCATTTCCCTCTCTCTCACATCACCCCTCGCATCACCCTTTGTCTCAGTCCCACTAACGCGTTAAGTTCAGTGAAATTGTGTTGGTTTGTTTTTGTCATATTTTGCTGTTGTTTTGTTATTACCCTTAGACAGCACAGTAATATGGCATCAAAACATAAAGCATCTGCAAGTGATAGTGAAGAGAAGAAAAGTTGTAAGGTTATGACATTAGCCAAAAAAATAAAGATTCTAGATAAGTTGTGTGGTGGTATGAGCATACTTGGCCACGAGTATCACATGAATAAATATACCATATGCACCATCTGAAAGAGTGAAGAAAAGATACTGTAAGATGGGGTAACTGGACCCTACTAATTTTAAGGTAAATTTCGTTATATTTTTTCTATAAATTTTAGGTAGCTTTGCATAGGTTGGTACCTACAATTTAAGGAAATAATTCATACTTTTATATAACAAAATTTACCTTAAACTTAGTAGGGCCCAGTTACCCTATCTTACAGTATGTGCTACTTTCATTTAATATATTTTTATCATGTATGTAAATATGATTTACTGAACAAATAATTCCCAGGACAGAATTGATAATCAAGTTCTGTGGGATACAAAATATCAGTGAATAGACAAAATGAAGGGAGCCATGTGCCTTAGGTTCATCTGGCCTTAGCAAAATGCAAATTTAGTCAAACCATTATATTATTAATTTATATTCTCATATGCCAAACTTTATTGGTAAAGTTTGGTGTAGGTGTTGCACTCTTAAGTAAAATACAGGAATACCTCAAAATTTGTCATTTCAAATTTCATTGTTTCGCAGATTTGTCATCAATCTTTTACTACCTATAGTTTCGCAATCCATCATCCATATTCGCAGATTCATCATTTTTTTTTTAAATGTGAAGAAAAACAATCAAAATTGATGAAATTCAACTGTTTACCAATGCAATATACATTATATTTTTCCGAAAAATGAGTAGAATTTGATTAATTAATCTGTTTAAAACAATACAGTAAAATGTTTTCTTATTGAAACATGTTATAATCTACCTCAAATTTCGTTGTTTCATATTTCATCATGTTATTCTGGAACAAATTAATGACGAATTTCAAGGTATTCCTGTGATAGTTTCTACTTGCCACACCAATTGGAGACAGAAGGAAGAGTAGTCTAAGGAAATGCTTAAGACAATAGATTTTCTCTTGTATTCTTTATTCATTTAAAAAATGAGACTGACCCTACTCGGACCTTCAAGGCTTTCAGTCAACAAAATCTTAGCTACAATTTTAAGTTTTGCATGAAGGAATAAAAATGGCAGTAATAGGCTAATTTCATTAGGACAAAAGTCCAAAACTTGCTTGAATTACCATGTCTTTTGTACCATATATTTCTTAAATGGAAGCCTCAGGAATTCAGCCAAAGCAGAGAAGAAAGATAGAAAAAATAAAAATTTATAATTAAGACTTGCTCCTACAAATATATAGGCCTACTTCCATCACAGTCACATACATAAGTATAATCAGCCCTCATTATTTATGGGGGATAGGTTCCTGAAAACTACCATGAATCATGAAACTTTGGGCCTATGGGGAAAAAGGGGGCAGGTGTATAGAGTTCAGAAATTCCATACTATAATATTACATTATATAAATAAATATTGTAAAATAAATGCATAATAGTTAAATAATTGCTTCTCATTAACTTACCTTAATGCTAATGATGATGATGGTTTTTGAAGGGGGGATTAGAATGATCATCAATGGAGAATAATGATGACTACATTATGATAATAGATAACAATAGATGATTATGATAATGGTGGGGTATGGGGCCATGGGCCATTCTCACAACACACTGCTACAGCAAACACCTGTATAGACATGGTTGGCATGAACTGTGAATAGGGGAAACTTGATAGCTACCATGAATAGTGAATTGGTATACATAAATTTAACTATGAATAACAAGGGTTTACTGTATATAAGTAGTATAGAGAATTAGAGAGAGAGAACTGAAAAGAGTGAGTAAAGATATATTGAGGGATGTGACACAAAAGCAGTTCACCAGATCAGTTGAGTGAAGGTTTGTCATACCATAGCTCTAAATGAATTAGGGTTATTGATTTGTAATAATATAAAGCGCAGTCAACCTATCAGTAATGGTGAACTTTTTGAACTGAGTAATCAGATAGTGCCTTTGGATTTAATTGCATGTCCAATCCATACCATTATCAAGTCTAATCATTTTATTTCTTTTTCTTTACTAGAGCAGTTTTAAATTGTGAGAAATGGATATTTTAAAATGAAGATGGGAGACCTGTATTCATAATTTCATGTAAACTAAAAAATTAACATTTATGTAGAAGCAGAAATACTACATAAATTTCTGTGATTCTGGTCATTTTCATGTTTGTTGAAACATTTACAATGGCTTTATCTTCAAAGGAGTTAAAGCCATTTCCTGTAATAGTTTAATTGATGGTCAATTTAAATTTAATTTGGGTCCCACCTAAGGTGGAAGAACTTGTACCAAATTTTTTGTCAAAAATGCCAGCCACAGCAATACTCCAATGCAGACCAAACTCTCATCCATTCCCTGTAAGTATGACTTTCTTAATCAATATAATACTTATGAAAATAGTTAAGTAGGCTGTATAGCTTGTTTTTATGTATTAGCCAACTCACAGTATGTTGGCTAATGTGGGATAGTGGATTCTCAGGAGCAACCTATAGGTATACCTTCCATTGTGACTTCTTAGAATAAGACCATAAGCTAAGCCAGCAATTCCCAACCTGTGGTACATGTACTACCAATGGTTAATGCAGAGCTCTTTAATACATTCACTGCCAAAGATGAGAAATCTCATCTGACACAGATCACTTGACCACCAAAGATGAGAAATCTTGTCTTGAATGTATACATTATAAGCTTTATTTTGGTATATTTTGTTTAGAGATATTTTTAGATTTAAATTTTTGGTGAGACCTTGTAGTTGGGTAAAAACTTGCAAAAATGCTGGTGGTTGCTGGTTACCTTCTTAAAAAGTGCTGGTGGTGAATGCTTTAAGATGGTATGCAATAGGGCATGGTTAATTAATCATTTTTAGGAAAAAGTGATGAATGATGAAATTTTCTAATTAATCAATGATTAACTGATTAAAAATTATTACAGATTAAATACTTCTGAAAAGAGTAAGAAAGAGCTTTATTGTTTCTGTTGCGTGAGGTAAGACCAAAGAAAACATTTAGTTTGTTTTAGTTCAAGAAATCAGCATGGGCAGATTAGACAGTTTATACATGCAAAAAGGTGCCAAATTCAAATGATACATTACAAAATTTAAGGTAAAATGATGGTGAAATTGTGAGGAAAATTAGTCATTTCCCATCATTTTCTAAAAATATTTTTTGATTTACTGTAATTAATGATTAAATTTGAAACAATGATTAACTGATTAATCTGAACCATGCCCTAGTATGCAAAAGGGTTATAAATTTGCAGCTTGCTAATGATTGTTTTCAAAAGTAATATAAGCTGCAGATGAATAACTCTCAACTTTTCTGACTGGGTTTGCATGCTATCCAGTTTGCCATCCAGGTAGATCTCCAATTATTTAACAATAACATTCAAGGCCAAAATCAAGATTTGGATTTAGTATAAATGTCAATGAACATCATTAGAATAAATATAACATTTTAGATAAAGCTGGAAATTCAAGATTGAACAACTACAGTTTGATTAATGAGACACACGTAGAAAAGCATGGTGGAAAAAAGTGGTAGCTACATCAACCACAAAAGTTTGGGAACCCCAAGCTAAGCTATACTGACCTCTCATCTGCTTCTCCATACTTTGGAATTTAACTTAAGTACAGTGGAACCTCAATATAACGAACGCATCTCTCTATTCGAACACAATTGGTATACGAACAAATTTTTCGAGAAAAAATTGTCCTTGTATATGAACCATTCCCTCATATCCGAACCGAAAGAAGCCAGTCAGTTTCTCTCCAGCCAGCGTTCGGTGCGCATCGCTTTTTTTTTTAGCTCCGTGAAACATTTGTGAATCTTGTGAATCCACCGTTATTCTTTGGTGTTATTTTTATATTATTATTAAAATTAAGTGACCATGGCCCCAAAGAAGTGTAGTGAAGAAAAAAACCTAAAAGGAAAGCTGTGAGAACCACAATTGAATTAAAAAAGAACTTATTTCAAAGTGGGAAAGCGGAACACATGCTTCGAACCTCGCCACTGAATATGGCATGGCGAAATCTACCATATGTACCATACTTAAAAATAAGACGCAATCAAAGGGGCTGATGTGGCGAGAGGAGTTAAAATTCTTGCTACAAAAAGGTCACAGACAATTGAAGACATGGAAAAACTTTTGTTAGTGTGGATTTATGAAAAACAATTGGCTGGTGATAGTGTTTCAGAAACAATAGTCTGCGAAAAAGCAAAGCAGTTACAGTGACCTTAAGCGAGACACATCTGGAACCAGTGATGATTTTAAGGCAAGTAGGGGCTGGTTTGATAGATTTAAAAAGAGAACTGGGATTCATAGTGTAGTAAGGCATGGGGATGCTGCCAGTTCTAACCAAGAAGAGGCTAAAAAATTTGTTGATGAATTCAAAAACTATGTAGACACAGATTTATCCCTCAAAGTTTTTAATTGCGATGAGACAGGCCTCTTCTGGAAAAAAATGCCTAAGAGAACCTATATCACCCAAGAAGAGAAAGCATTACCAGGACACAAGCTGATGAAAGACCAGCTAACACTCTTGTTGTGCGGTAATGCTAGTGGGGACTGCAAAATTAAACCATTGCTTGTGTACCATTCTGGAAATCCCAGTGTGTTTAAAAAAAATAACGTGATAAAAAGTAAACTAAGTGTGATGTGGAGGGCTAATAGTAAGGCTTGGGTAACAAGGCAGTTTTTTATTGAGTGGATTCATGAAGTGTTTGCCCCAAGTGTGAAAGACTATCTTGAGAAAAACAATTTACCATTAAGGGCGCTGTTGGTCATGGACAATGCTCCTGCTCACCCCCCAGGCTTGGAGGATGATTTGGCGGGTGAATACAGCTTCATTAAAGTGAAATTTTTACCCCCTAACACCACTCCTCTAATCCAACCCATGGATCAGCAGGTCATTTCTAATTTTAAGAAAATTTACACAAAAGCCCTGTTTCAAAGGTGCTTTGAAGTGACCTCTGACACAGAACTTACCCTCAGGGACTTTTGGAAGAATCACTTCAATATCCTCCATTGTTTGAGGATAATAGATAAAGCATGGGGGGAAGTTTCTTTGAGGACAATGAACTCTGCCTGGAAGAAATTGTGGCCAGACTGTGTGACAGGCAGAGACTTTGAAGGTTTTGGGGCAGAGCCTGTGGTTGATGAAATCGTGTCTCTGGGCAAGTCCATGGGATTGGATGTGGACAATGAGGATGTAGAGGAGTTGGTGGAGGATCACAGGAAGGAGCTCACCACAGAAGAACTGCAAGACCTTCAGAAGGAGCAGCAAGAAGAAGTGGCTGAGGAACTTTCTTCAGAGGAGGAGGGGATGAGTAAGGGCAACATTTCCACTGCAGACATTAAGGAATTGTGTTTTCATTGGGCTAAAACACAGAGCATGGTGGAGAAATGGCACCCTAACATTGCTGTAGTGAATAGTAGCATCAATTTGTTCAATGACAATGTGATTGCATACTTTAGAAATATTTTGAAGAGTAGGCAGACACAGACAACATTGGACAAGTTCTTTACCAAAGAAAAAAAATCAAGTGCTAGTGAATCCCCAGCATCTTCTAGTGCTACTGCAAAGAGACGGAAAAGAGACAGAACACCAGAAGGGGAGTTACCTGATGTTTTTATGGAAGGTGACTCCTCTTCCAAACAATAATCTCCCTCCTCCACCCCACCTTCCTCTCCAGCTTCCACTTAGGCCATCATCACTCCTCAGCAAAGGTAAAGTTCAGGTTAAATTTTCATTTATTTGTATAATATTGCATTATTTATTGTTGTTACAGGTTTCATGTATGATTTTATGCATGTAAGTCTTATTTTACAGGTTTAATTAACCAATATTTTTACTTAAAAATGTTTCGTAAGGGGTAACTTTTGGGGGTCTGGAATGGATTAATCCAATTTACATTATTTCTTATGGGAAAAATTGATTCAATATACGAACAATTCGATATCAGAACAACCCTCAGGAACGGATTAAGTTCATATATTGAGGTTCCACTGTATATCTTAGGCTATTTCCATGTATGACATATCAATAATTGAGTTGTAGTTCAAATGATGGAGGTGTGTAAGAGAGGGCGGAAGCAACTGTTTTCATCAAAAAAATAAAATTTTGGGTAATTCATGACAAAAGATTTGAGAGAAAGTTGGATTTGGAGAGTCCTTCACTTATGATTCTTCAGTTTTTATTTCAGTGATATTGGCATAAAGTCTGTTATTTAGACTATTGACTTTAATCCATTTGTATGAGAAAAATAATGATACAGAAGACAAGCAGGCTAAACACATTGTTTAGTTTGTTTTAGTTTTAAAGAGTAGCCTATGACATTATTCTGATAGTTTTTAATTTCTTTATATTCTTATCATAATTACCTAGATGGATTATATTGACACAACACACTGGAACTGAAGGATACTCAGTTCCTACACCTGCATATGAAAAAAAGAAGAAATACAGAAATTTTATAGCAAAAATGTGAACTGAAAGACTTAACCTTTTAACGCCAAATTTTTTTGTAGGGTTGAGTCTAAATGTGTGTATTTCAAATGGTATGTATTCAACCCATACGGTGGTAAAGGGTTAAATTACTGGGAGAGGAGAGATACATCATCTACACACTAAAAATAGCTGAAAAAAATGTTGCCTAATCTTGTGACAAAACCTATAACCCCCCCCCCCCCCCCCCCCCCCCCACACACACACACACACACACACACTAAAAACAAAAGTGGAAAAGAAAGGAAAGGCAGAATGTGCAACATTTCCAAGTTAAAAAACAGATGAGGAACAGTTTTAGCCCTGTGTGAGAATAGTTTTTCAGTTAGAGACCAAATATTTTTAATCATTTGCCCATTGAAGTAAGGAACATTATTGATGATGATGATTAGGATAAAGCAATGCTCTCCTTCCAAACCAACTCTAGAGGCGGGCTTTGAACCTGACATAGACTGTTTCATGAGGAACTGTCAGATTAAGTCTGCAAAGCTGTAAAGTTACAATTACCACTTAATTTCATTAACAATTAAAGAACAATTTAATTAAAAAAATATCTAAGTATAGATTTTTCTTTATGCTTCAGGATCGAACTTTAATTTTGGATGAACCTGTTAAAATTGGAAGGTCAGTAGCTCGTGCTCGTCCTGCTGCAAATAATGCAATATTTGATTGCAAAGTTTTGTCAAGGAATCATGCTGTCTTATGGTATGAAAATGGGAAGGTAAGCAAGCCTCAATTAAAAAAGGAAACTGTCTACATGGCATAGTACAGTTTTTTTTTAAATAGTTAACATATCTCTAGGGTTCTGCTCAAAATGACTAAAATTTCATAACTATGGTTAACTGTATGGTTCTTATTTTTTCTGTTTAGTTCTACTTAAAGACACTAAAAGCAGCAATGGCACATTTGTTAACAATTACCACCCAGCAAAGCTCAGAAGGCTCTGAAGAATCTACTCCCCAGGAAGTATGTTCTGGAGACATTGTTCAGTATGGGGTTGATGTTATGGAGAACTCGAAGAAAGGTACTGGTAGGTTTAAACCAGAGATCTGTTATTTTATTACCTAGATTAATCATGCTTATATTTTCAGAAAAGTAGTGTTGTCTTTGGAGATTGAAATAATTGTGAAAATACCAGTCTGATTTGGTGAACCCAATGCTTATTTTTAAGAAGTGAAACTTGCCCTTCTTTGCAATGAACTTCCTTGTTTGCTTTAGTTATTTTGTTATGCCACATCACAATACCAGTATCACAGTTTTTAGGATAGGGCCTATCTATATTTTTTTTAGGTAGCTTTTTGAAGATTCAAACATAGCAACAAATCCCACACTGATATTCATACAGTTAATCTAAGGCCAGAGTACTGTACTTACAAAACTTTGATTTGATAAAATTTTGTTGTGATATTTATAATTATTGTATGACAATAGAACTGTTATTTTTCAAAAACTGAACTCATTAGTGCCTGCACAGTATTTATCCATGTTTACAAAAAATAAAGAACATTCCAAATTCCTGAAGTTTATTTTGAAATAACTATATACAAAATTCAAAATTGAATTCAAGAAGTTAAAGTTTTACTTCTTTCTGCAAAACAGTATGATGCCCTCTGTGGTTCATAAAAATTGGCTGACCAGTTATCTAGTATTACAATAATAAATCTCTGGTTTAAACACTTTGAATTGTAGGCCAAGGTTGTGTGTGCTTAAAACAAAATGCAACTAAAAGTTTAGTAGTTTTTTAGTCTTCATTGTACCTAACCTTAGACTTTTAATAGGCTCCTATCCTAAAAATTATTGAACAGTATAAGAATTAAAACCGAATTTTGTAAGTACCATAAACCATCAGGTACTGTAAAGGCCATCATCTGTTTGATTATGTATGTAGTTTGCTTCATGAAGAACAGAACATAAAGAAATAAATCTTAGGGAGAATGTGATGAATTTAGTGACATTTTTTGTTTTGAATGTAGTTACACATGGATGCATCATCGCCACCTTGAAGCTTTATTTACCAGATGGCCAAGAAGCAAAAGCAAGGTAGGCTGTACTCTCTCTTTAAAACTAGGTTCTGATACATTTTACTAGTAATGTAAATTGTATTTTCAGTAGGGTACTGGTATTGTACATATATTATTACAAAAGAAAAAAATTTATTAACTGCTGCCTTACTGTAACCAGACCTATCATACTTACTCGTTTGTGCATTAATTATTTAATATTCTTTTATTAAAGTTTATCAACTGCAGTGGCAGGAGGTATGTGTAACATAAGTTCCCAAGAACTTTATCAGTTACGCACATCCCTCCAAGAAGCCCAACACAGGGAACAACTCATTGAAACAAAATTAGCTTCTTTCCAACAAATAATAACATCTATTCAGGTAAGTTCTGTTTTTCTTATTTGCTCTAAATCAGTTTCAGAAGTGATAATTTACTGTAGATGGAAAGTCTGATTATTTTTGTTCATCACCCAGGGGCCCCCATCCCTGGTCTTTGTTTTTGGGGTCTCATGTACTTTATTCTCTATTTTAGTCACTTTTTCAAACAGGTTTCTCCTTTTTTTTTACTTATAATTACTATTTAGATTTAATTGCACAAAAAATATTCCCTCTTTTTAAAATCATATATTCAGTGTTAAGAATTTTTCTCATTTTAAACTGTCACCACTCGTGGGATATACTGTAACTTTATTTTTAATGGGACTTAACCCTATATGGACAACTGTTACAAATTTCTAACCTTTCATATACACGCATTTATAACTTAACCCTACAGAAAATTCTGTCCATATAGGGTTAAGGTAGCCTGTTTGAGGTTAATGTTGAAGTTACCTTAGGTCCCACATTTTGGCCACACAAACATCTTGTATGTTGTTGTTTGCGTATGTCATGGCAGTTCATTGAAACTGTATTGTACAAGTTGTACTTTTCATGTTCATCTGAAGCAAAGTGTGATGGATTTTTCTCTCACCTAAATGGAAATTAGATTTCTCAGAGCTTTTGATAAAAATACACCCATTGTGGATATGAATAATGAATTTTAGTTCTTTCTTTAACTTGTTTTGGAGTTTGAAACAGCTTTTTTTTTTCTTTTTGTCATGGAAAAAGTATTAAAAATATCATGTACAGTACTGGGTATTATTTTAGTCATTTAAAGAAATCTGTTTAAAATACACAATTTTAGATATGACCATATCTTTTTTCTCTACCTCTCCTTCTCACTACATAGTTAACTACCCTGCTCGTTTGAGAGAAAAATTTTTAAATTTTGGCATAATAGTGATGTAGAACTCGAGACTGATCTCGAGACATTTTTTTCTGGTTTTGGTCTTGGCCATGGTGGTCTCGACTACATCACTGTGGCATAGTTTCGAACAAATGAACAAAGTTAGAAACAAAATGAGTAAAAAGAGAGCCAGAAATTTGCTAGCTTTTGCGGGTAACTGCAAGATTATTGTTGGGGAAGTGTTCAATTTTAGTGCAGCACATTTTCAAGAGATATTTCATTTTTTAAATATTTAAGAAAAAATGAAATCTGAGTGTGAACTTAAAACATTATTAACAAATTGAGATTTTGATTATTTTACAGTAGTTTTTTTAAATCCATAAAACGTCTGCACTTTATTTTAACTGTTAGTATGCTATTATTGGAATTAGAAGTTTCTTTACTGAAGTAGCTTCATACATTCCACACATTCACAGTTCGCTCATTTATTTTTATTCACATATTACTGTATGTATGTAAAGTTCCTTTTCTTCATTCCTTTATGAAACAGGAAGCAGCCTCTCAGAGCTGGACAGCCATGATAGACGAAGATAGACTTCTTCAGCGTCTTGAAACACTTGAAGACCAATTAGCCACTTACGCGAAGGTAGAACTAGATCAGTTTCTTGTTGATGTTTTAGGTTTATAATGCGAGTAATTTTTGGTGTGTTGTCTAAAAGTAGACAGTTAAGGCATAAGAAAATTTAAATTAAAAGCCAGCCAAACAAGACTCTATTAATTAGAATAGGTAATCTCGGTTAATATCACTCATTCCAAGATCCTGAATGACAATGTTATTAAGCTTGTCTGATATGGCTCAATAATGGTTTTTTCATTTTGATTCCAGTGATACTAAGAGGTTTCTTGGGACGACTTAACTTCCAAATATATTAAGGTTAAGCCTAATTAAGCTGCGCAGTATCTTTAGGACCCAGTATTAAATTGAGGATAAAATAGAATAAAATTACCTTGAAAATCAGGCCATTTTTTTAAAATTGGGCTTAGATTTAACTTTCCAAAAGCTGTGACTGTACACAGTGACTGAATTAGTGGTCCACTTTAGGCCGTTTTCTAAAGTAAACATTCTAGGAGTGGACAGTATATTAAAAAATGAAGTGACACTTGTAAGTGAAGTTGTTGTTTGTTTGTTACTTTTTAAAATTATTGAAGGTCTAAGATCATTAATTGTATTTTGATTTAAAGAACTGTCCAGAAGACGCCACTCGAGAAGAGATTCAGCGGATTTTGGAAGAGAAAAGTCGATACGAAACTAGTGCGAAAGATTCCTTGCAAAGAATACTTAAAGAAAAGGTGGACGCGGTGACCAAATGCATCGAATTAGAAAGGTTTGTTTGCCGGATTATTCCTTCAGTATGTTGCTGATCACCACGAGTATATTACAGTAGAGCTCCCGTGATTCGATGATTAGGAATTTGACTCTAAGGTTCGATTCCTCCCTTCCCTCGGGTTGAGTTACGTCCACCATTTACTCATAATGCTTCGACACCCCTCCCAGGAATCGAGGAGCTCACGTCCACTCTACTTTATGCGGGAAAAATGAGGGTTTCGGAGGTCACTTGTATATTGAAGTTCAGTAGTGAAGATTTTAAGAGATTGTTAACAAGTGTCAGTTGAATGTTACGTATGAAACAGACTTCAGAAAAGGTTCACGGAATCTAAAATAGATAAATTTTAAATTATAAATTTTTTTAATAATTCTAAATGCCAAGTCTTGAATCATAAATCCCTTACAGACATTTCTTCATAATTAATCAATATTCTCGTTCTTAGAACGTTATCGATCACGAAAACGGAACTAAACCACAAGAAAGAGGTTGCAGAAGCCACACAGAAGGAACTCCAAGATCTTCTTGCTAAGCAAAGCTCTCAAACTGCGGAACTCAAGAAAATGACAGAAAAGTTGAAGGTAGATTTGTACCTTACTTTTAGCGAGGAGTACGATTTGTTCATCACTGATCGAAAGTCGAAGTTCCTGTTATAAAAAAAAAATATATATATATAGCCGGAGGGTACCTACAGCTTTAGGTGGGATCCGCCAAGGGTCGCTACATAATCTGGGCGTGGAGGACGGTCTCCCATCCAACTACTACCCAGACCCAATGTCGCTTAACTTCGCTGATGTCCGGGAAGCGGTGTTACGACATCGGTCACGACGTAGCTCATATATATATATATCAAAAATAAACTGAATATTACCAATTATTAACTTTTGGTTTTTTTTTTTAGAAATTTAGTATTTTTTAGGAGAATGTTTTGGCTAAACTGTACCATTCTTATTATTTTATAGCTTGAAATTTTGTGCAGTTTGGATTGTTTATTGCGTATTCAGAAAGCTTTATTATAATACTGTAAAAAATTTTAATGTGTGTGTTTGATGGGTGAACCTGCCGTCTTCACGCTTTCCAGAGATGGGTTTTGATAAGTAGGTGAATTTGTTCAGACTGAGTACCGTAATTACTACGCACGTTTCAACTCATTTTTCTTTATTTTAGTGCACTGAAGACAAGCTGACCGACTCCAAAGATAAATCGGAATCGGAAAGAAGAGAAATGGAAATGAAACATCAAGAGAGATGCAGCGAGGAAAAGAACCTTCTCGTGAAAATTGAGAGTTTAAAGGCCGAGAATGACTTCACCAAAGAGCAGCTCAGTGCCATCAAAGCCAAATACGAAAATATTAAGAATGGGAGACTCAGTTTAGGCACACTTACGGGAAAAGAGTTTAAAGGTAATTGTGTAGGTGTTATATATTTAGAGCAGTCGGATTTATCTACGAAATTGGCAGGAAATTTGATTCGGTCTCGGAACTGTATAAAGGAAAAGTTAGAGAATGTTGTAAGAAGAAGAAGAATGCAATTTTTGTTTGCTTGCCGAAGGCTGAACAATTTTGATTTATTTTGTCGTCTTTGTCAGAAGCAGTCGAAATTAAATTAAATATTGGAAGTGCCCAATATATTTAAATTATTGTTCATTCGCAAATTTAGGAATTGAAGGTAATTTTTGTTACTAGTCACGAGAGAATAGCCGTATGAAATTGTTTAATTAAATGTGCACCATTTTAGTTGTGGATCTTTTGAAAGGACTTAAACATGGATTTATAATGATGAAGAAGCATTCAGAGTGTCTTGAGATCTAATGTTGACATTAGGCTACTCATTCATATATACATCACTTAAAACCCACTTAGAGTAGTTTAAAAATTGAAGTATTACGAAATAAAAATTTAAATGAACAGTATATTTTGATCAGTGAAATAATTTTAATGTTAGGGTCACTTTCATTTTTATTATAATTTTTTTTTTATCGACATTGGTCTCAACTTTGTTTTTGTGTTGGAAACTGTAAAGGGAATTTAAGTAATTGTTTTGATGTTTTAATCTTTAAAATTAAGTTTTACTGTGTATAGTAACAGATCGATCTGAATATGAACCGAGTTTATTTTTATAAGAGTATTTAGGAAATAAATCTTGATCTTTGTAATAGCGTGAAGCAGTCCAGCATGCTCTCAAACACGCTTCTCTCCTTACTCTTCACTACATATACATGCATCTTGCACACTACACGATCTTTTCAAAATTTTAAAAAAATGGCATCGTCTTCAAGAACCTCTGAGTTCTCTGGGAAGGGGACCATAAATGTCCCCATTTCCTGCTCCCCTGCCGTCAATATCGGGAACGCAGACTCCGGCAGCGGGGTGAGTCTTCTATTGCCATTCAACTTTCCAATCTGTTGAACACCACCTCTCATTCTCTTCCTCAGTGGAACTCGGGTGTCTGGGAAGACTGACAGCAACCCCTTTTCTGTACCCTCCTACTTTCTTTATACTCAATTTCACTCCATAGGTGGATGTTGCGCATATGTATGTACGCAACACCTAACTTGTTCTCGTATTCCCGAATTTGAGTCTTCCGAATTCGACACCCTCTGGCTACGGCTTACATGCCATCTCAATTAAATATACCTGCACTGTCTACCTCTCTCAATTCTACTGACTACTATCCAAAGCTCTTTGACTACCCCACTTCCAAAGTGGAATACCTTCTATCCCACACTCCTTTTGCTAAAATCGCCATTTTAAGAGATTTCAACGTTCACTGTCATCATTGGCTTTTCTCTCATTTCACTGTCATCTTTGGCTTTTCTCTCATTTCACTGACATCCCTGGTGAACTAGATCTGTTTCCTATCCTGTCGCTCCAGTTCGGCCTTTGGATCCTCCCAAGAGGAGACTCCTTTGGCACTTTGGCGCCGCTGATTGGGAGGCCCTTAGGCCAACGTTGGGGGAAACCCAACCCACCTGGGTTTTATCGAGCTTTTTTGGGTTTTATGAAGCTTTTTCATATTTTCAATGGCCAAAATAGTATAAGAATAGAGCTAAGTAACTGAGAGCTTATTACAAAAATAAATATTTACCACAAGTTGTATTATCATGAGCAGTTAGGTATATGGTTTGTTAGAAAATAAAATGCTCAAATAATTAATGTCTGTAATATCTAAATCAAGTCGTGTGAATGTGGAATCTTTTATTGATTCATATTTCAGTGTATTTTAATATTTCAGTAATGATTACTGTGCAAGAATTAATCTATTACATTATTTTATTGGCGACTCGTTGATTTAGTTTGAAAACCCCGGAAAAAAAAAGTTGCGTGGGTTTTATGTGCGTTTTGTCAGGTGTTTTTTTTTCTGATAAAACCCACTGGGGAAAACTGGGTCGGACCCAATACCCTGCCTTAGGCAGTACTTCTCTGATTTCCTATAGAATGACTACTACTTCCGTGGACGCGACCCATCCGACTACGATGAGTATATCATGAAGGTAATTCTCTCGCACATGGGAGGCATACATTCCATATTCTTTACCAACTACTAACGCAAAAAACATTGGTTTAATTTTGCTTGTTCTAATGCCATCCACAACAAAGAGGAAGCTTTCAGAAGGTACCGTCGCCATCCAGCTCGTGATTCTCATTCAGCTTATATTTCTGCCCGCAACTGCAAAATCTGTTCTTCGACTCGCCAAAAATTCCTTCATCAGACAAAAATGTGAAAACCTATCATTCTAATTCTTCTCGCTCTTTGTGGCACCTAGCCAAAAATATCTCCAATATCTTTAATTCTTTTTCCCTCCTCTTTTCCATTCTGACGACCCAGTTACCGTCTCTCCTGATAAAGCTGAATTCTTTGCTCAAACTTTCGCCTCTATCTTAACCCCGCATGATTCCGGTGCTGTTCCTCCCATCTCCTCCTCCTTTTGACTTAATTGTCTGAAATTAGAATATCTTCCAAAGATGTTTATTCTGCCCTATCTGTGCTCAACTCTAGGAAAGCGTACGGCCCTAATTGGGTCCCTCCTGTTGTTCTCAAGAACTGTGCTTCAGAAGTTCGCTTTCATTCAGCCTGTCCCAAAGAAGGATGACCGCTTTCAACCCTCCAACTATCGTCCAATTGCTTTGATTTCTTGCCTTTCTAAAGTTTTTCGATCTATCTTTAATAGGAAGATCCTTAAACATCTCGCTTCTCGCAATCTTATTTCAGATCCAGTATGGGTTCCGCAAGGGACGCTCTACTGGCGATCTTCTTGCATATCTCTGACTCTTGGTCATCTTCCTTTCGCGATTTCGGTGAAAACTTTCTATTGCGCTAGACATGAAAATCTTTTGATGAGGCTGTCGCAAATCCTTAATTTCGAAACTGCCCTCCTTCGGTTTCTCTCCTTCTGTCTGTGCTTTCATCTCTAATTTCTTTTCTGGCTGATCTGTAGCTGCGGTTGTAGATGGCCACTGTTCTTTTCCTAAAGCTATTAATAGTGGTGTTCTTCAGGGTTCTGTCCTGTCACCCATTCTTTTATTTATTAATGATCTGCTAAGTCAGTAGTCACACTTCCTGAACTATCCATTCCTATGCTGATGATTCCACCATTGACTTCTCCACCTGCTTCACAAAGCGTCCCTCTCAACAATCACTCCATGATTCGCCTGAGTCGCCTATGGTGCACCTGACCTCTGATCTTTCTATCATCTCTGATTGGAGCAGAGAAAACCTTGTGGCTTTTAATGCCTTAAAAACTCCGTTTCCCCAACCGTCTACTCGTCACAATCTTCCACACGACTATCCCCTTATCTTCAACAATACACAATTGAATCCTTCCTCTTTTCTTACCATTCTTGGTATTTCCTTTTCTCGTGATCTTCCCTGGAAAGATCACGTATACTCTTTCTAAAACAGCTTCTAAGAGGTTAGGTATTAGGGTGTGTCAATTTTATCAACTTTTTTCAAATCAATTTTGGTAGTGAAAATATAGTGTCTTTTCATGTCAAAACTTGAAATTGGCCAACCAAAATGAAATAAAATAACCCTTACCTACATCAATTTTACCTTAAAGTTTCAGAAATTGACTCTTTTACTAAATAATAGGACATAAATTCATTAACTATTCATCTGTCACAGAATTATCCCACTGATCGCATATGGAGTGTTTTCAAGGTCCCGTGGTAAAAAATAACTTAAACGTCTTTTATTGCAACGCGCGTAGTATTAGAAATAAATTAAATGAATTTAAGGCGGTAATTTATTCCGGCAACTATGATATAGTTGCTATCACTGAAACTTGGTTAAATACCGTGACTCGGGACTTGTTGGGGGAACTTGATATACCGGGTTTTAAACTCTTTACTAATGATAGGTTACATAGATTTGGAGGAGGCGTTTTGCTGTACATTCGTAATTCCCTTAGGGCTATCGAGGTTAAGTTAGATTTTCCGGCAGCAATTAATGCGATCTGTGTTGAAGTTAGGGCGCGTAGTATTAGTTTTAATTTTGTTGTTGTTTATAGACCTCCCGTTCAACCCCTCGATATAGATACTAGATTTTACTCGCTTCTTGGTAATTTTATTGACAATCGGAATAGTATAATTGTCGGAGACTTTAACTGCCCTAATGTTAATTACGAGAATTTTACTGGTAATGAAGAGGGTTTGAGACTGGTTGAGTTTATGGTCGATAACTTTTTACGACAGATAGTTACCGAACCAACGCGCGGTGATAATATCTTAGATTTAGTGATGACGAACGGCGAGAATATAGTCGAAGGTTTAGAAGTAGGCGAGAGTTTAGGATGTAGCGATCATCAAATTCTTAGGTTTAAGTTATTGATAGAAAACACTCAGGATAGTAATGTAGTGGAAGTCCCTGATTTTCGTAGGGCTAATTTTGATAGTTTTGCGGATAGGATGAGAGTAGTGGACTGGGATAACTTATTTATGGGTAATGGCACAAATTTGCGTTGGGTGGCGTTTAAAGAAAGTTTTAGGAATATTGAAAGGGAGTTTATTCCTCGTAGGCCCAAGCGCGTTAGAAATCGTGGTAGGCCGAAGTGGTGGAGTAGGGAAATAGGAGAGTTTATAATAGAGCGTAATAGAGCGTATAGACTTAGTAAGCGCAATGGCACGGCAGCTAACTTTAAGAGATATATCGAGCTTAGACGTCAGGTTAAAAGATCAGTTAGGAATGCTAAGCGTAATTTAGAGATACTTATAGCTGCGGATAGTAAACATAATCCAAAAAAGTTTTTTGAATACGTAAATAATCGTAAGCCGGTAAAAGATAACATAGGCCCTCTAGTGGATGTAAATGGCGCTTTGGCTTCTGACGCTCAGGCGATGGCGGGTATTTTCAATAACTTTTTTGCGACAGTTTTTACCGTTGAAGACGTAAATAATGTCCCCGACGTTGACGATATCGTTCCATTTAGTAGCGAGACTATTTTAGATGAAATAACTGTTTACGAGGCTGAGATTGCGCATTATATCGATAGGCTAAAAGTTAGCAAGGCTCCAGGCCCTGACGCTTTTTATCCCAGACATTTGAAAGATTTGAAAGACGTTATCGTAGGCCCCTTAATGAAGATTTTTAATCAGTCACTCGAAACGGCGATTATTCCTGAAGACTTCAAATTAGCTAACGTCACGCCTATTTTTAAAAAAGGCGACCGCGCGGTAGCTAGCAATTATAGGCCCATTAGCTTAACGTCAATTGTCGGTAAACTTTTGGAATCCGTAGTTAGGGATCGTATTATCGATCACTTAGAAAGTAGAGATTTGATTAATAGTAGTCAGCACGGGTTTCGACGCCATAGGTCTTGTTTAACTAATTTGTTAGAATTTTATAACGAAGTAGTGCGCGAATACGATAGGCATAGGGCAGCTGACGTTATTTATTTAGATTTTAAAAAGGCGTTCGATACAGTTCCGCATAGAAGACTAATTGCGAAGGTTAAAGCGCACGGTATACGCGGTCAGGTAGCTAACTGGTTAGAAGAATGGCTTCGTGCTAGGAGGCAGAGGGTCGTAGTTAATGGTAGTGAATCGGGGTGGTTAGATGTAGGTAGTGGTGTCCCACAGGGTTCAGTGTTAGGCCCATTGTTATTCGTAATTTACATTAACGACATAGATGTAGGATTGACTAGTAACGTGTCAAAATTCGCGGACGATACTAAAATAGGCGGTAAGGTTGTTAACGAGGACGATAGAAATAGGATCCAAGACGATGTAGATAGGAATATGGAGTGGACGGATAAGTGGCAGATGCAATTTAACGTAGATAAATGTAAAGTTTTGCATATAGGTTCTCGCAACAATAATTACGCGTACACGATGGATGATAGGGAGTTAGCGAGCGTTGACGAGGAAGTAGATTTAGGCGTACGCGTATCTAAAGATTTAAAGGTTAGGAACCAGTGCCTGGAGTCTTGTGCAAAAGCTAATAGGATGTTAGGCTTCATAGCGCGTAATTTCGAATTTAAATCGAAGGATATTATATTGCCCCTTTACAAGTCCCTAGTCAGGCCTCATTTAGAATATGCCGTTCAGTTTTGGTGCCCGTACTTGCGTGAGGATATTGATAGGCTAGAAAGGGTTCAGCGTCGTGCCACGAAACTTATTCCGTCATTGCGCAATAAGCCTTATGAAGATAGGATTAAAGAGCTAGACCTGTATTCACTCGAAACTAGAAGATTAAGGGGGGAGGGAGCTTATTGAAGTTTTCAAAATCGTTAATAACATCGATAACATAAATTTTGACAAATTGTTCACTTTCGATAATAGTATTACTCGCAATAACGGATTTAAGTTGCGTGGCAGACATTTCATTACTAATATCGCTAAAAACTTCTTTACGTTTAAAGTAATTGATAAATGGAATAATCTTCCCGCGTCAGTCGTTCATTCTACCAGCGTTAATATGTTTAAGAACCGTCTTGACAGACATTTTAAAATATTAACGTTGTTTAAAATTAAAAAAGAAAGTTGTTAACAGGAGCTCTGGTGGTGGTGCTCGAGGATGAGTCTGTTGACGATGAATGCCAGCTTGTGACATGCCAGCGTGTGATGCCAGCAATAAAAAAAAAAAAAAAAATTAGACTACACGAACGTAGATGTAGCTCGTAGCGTAAACTAACCCACTTTTTGTTTAACTGTACCTACTTTTTTTTTTTTTTTTTTTTTTTTTTGCATGTCTGTAACTCTACTTGCATGTTTGTAGTTTGCATGGTATGACAGTGAGTTAAGACTGTTTGCATGGTTTGTAAGCGTTCTTATTTTACTTCTTTTCATCTTTCACCCCTCTCCTATTTTCTCCACCTATTTTTCTGACTTGTCGGCAGTGGCCGGCGGATGATGATGGTGAGACTTTTTTCCTCTTTTTCTGAATGAATGTTAACCCACGAATGATAGGTGTTGCTCCTTACTTAACCCCTTATTCTCTTCTCTTCTCTTAACCCCCTACTCTTTCCTTTCTCTCGGGCTAGCCTTAGAGTGGATCTTAGGGTCTTTGTTAGCCTTAGCTTCTGTAGATCTGTAGAATGTACAAGTCACAACATGAATAGAACTGTCCCTCACTCTCAGTCCTCAGTTGCCTCTTAGATGTCATAGACGGTGGTTTGCTGTTATTGCTCTTGTACCTACTTCATAGTTATTCTACTAGACGAATACTAGAGTTTAACTGTAAGTATGGATTATTGATTATTACAATTATTTATTATCATCATATTCTTCTGTCTAATTATGTTGTAATCCCATGAAATATTTTTTTTATTGAATTTTAGAACATCGAATGACTAAACTTTGAAACATCGTAATTGATATAAAATACTTAAATGTTTTTCTTTCTTTTCAGATATTCCTAAGATGCCAAAATTGAAGACAAGAGGTCAGTCGTCATGCCACTTGAGCCTGTTAGTCGGTACAGGCAAGGAGCTTCCCGTATCAGAGCTACCAACAGTGCGAGACATGCTGAGACTAGGGTTACTCCTTCGTGAACAAAATACAAAGGATAGAAGGAACTACACAGAGAAAGAGCTCATAAGGGACATGATTCCCCCTCTTCTGCATCAGTGGAAAAAAGCTAATGTGTTATTCAAACCACCTGTACTCAATCAGTATAGAACTATTGAGCTAAAATTAACAAAGCTGTGGCACAAAGCAGTTGAGACATCACTTGGTAAAGGAAAACTAGCAAAGAAAAATAAATTTCTGCACACACTTGATACTCTTCTTGACATTTTTAACTGCCAGTGTCCCATAGAGTTGTGTTCTGAAGCCAATTGTTCTCCCTCATGCAGAAGAGAACCTCACCCTCACATTGACTGTCGCTGTCCTCGTGAGAAGAAGATCCTTGTTTTGGAGCTGGCTTTCATAAAGGCGCAGAGAACAAAGGCAGGAGGCCAAGGAAGTATGCAGATTGGTTCGGCAGATTATTCAGAAACCAAAAAAACAGATTGTTATTGCTAAGAAAAAAGAGAAAATCTGAGAGAGGGAAAAAGAAGAGTGAAGAAGCCACCCAAAGAGATGAAGAGCTCTATCAAGGGGTTTCTCACTTCTTTGAAAGCTCTTCAGATGATAGCTCCAAAATGCCATCTGAACCTTCGCCGAAGAGAATGAAATACAACACTAAAGACATCTCAAACATTGCCCTTGCCAGTATTCGCCACCATACGGGGCTACGAGAGACTGCAGAGATTGCCACTGCCGCTTGGATAGATGCAGGCCTCATCAGCCGAGAGGATACATCCTTAGTGATAGATCATAATAAGATAAGAAGAACACAAGAAAAAATAATGAAGGAAATATCTGATCAGCATGAAAAAGATTTGAAGGAGGAAGGTCTCTCTTGCCTTTTTTATGGAAAAAGAGATGACACAAAAGTTCTCCTAGAGGTAGAGGGAATGGACAGAAAGTTTCCCGGTCTCATCAAAGAAGAACACTACTCTGTGTGTTCCGAACCTGGTGGTCGCTATTTGCTTCACTTTGTTCCTGAAGCAGTAGAAGGCAAGAAACATGCAGAGGCAATTGCTGATCAAATAATATGTTGGCTTCAAGAAAGAAGACTTGACAGTTCACTGCAGGCCGTTGGTGGAGACTCAACTGCGGTGAACACTGGATGGCAGGGCGGTGTTATGACGCATTTAGAGAAAAAACTTGGAAGAAGGCTTGTTTGGATTGTGTGTGATTTGCACACAGGGGAACTACCTCTTCGTCGTCTCATCCAGGAACTTGATGGTCCTGCAAAGAGCAACAAGAAGTGGTCAGGCTCCCTCGGCAACATGCTAGATGAAGCAACGGAATTAGAAATAAATACAAAATTTCCAAAGGTCGAAGTAGGCCCTCCCCTTCCAGTGTTGTCTGAAGAAGTTATCAAAGACCTCAGCACGGATCAATCTTACGCTTATCGTATTGTTCAAGCAATCAGATCAGGAGAGTTGCCTCAAAATCTGGCTCTCTTGGAGAGCCAAACCCGTAAGTCACAGTCGTTGGTTAACTACAGCGATTCGTTTCTGCAGGATTTGGGTTTCCAAACATGCACTGAAGGGCAAAATGCTACAGAATTTGATGTTGATTGTTGAATTTATTATTGGGTTTTATCTTCCTCACTGGTTCAATGTAAAACTTAATCCAATGTGGATGGAGGGGCCCAACCACATCGTTTCAATTGCAGCTACTGAGAACCCAAAGGAAAGTAGTGGTGGAGATCGTGTTACCTGTGGTGAGAAGGTCCGCTTGGTATGCTAGGCCAGAGGCAGTTTTGCAAGCAATACTCTGCAGCCAATGTACCAAAGAGCGAACTGAGGCTGTGGAAATCATTCTAAAGCTTAGAGGAACGTCACTAGATGATGACCAGCTGGGAGACTGCTCTGTTCAGACAAGGAAGGTACCTCCGATAAACGTCAATGCCACGAAATTGTCAGAATTAGTTAACTTGAGTTCGGAAGTTTTGGAGCCACCACTGACAACATGTATAACAAACAAAGATTTAACACAACTTAAAGAGGCTCCAATGCAAGTGCCAAAGTGGCCTTCTCACACTCAAAGTGTGGAGAGATGTGTGAAAATGGTCACAGAAGCAGCTAGTCAAGTTTACAGTCACGAGAGGCGAGAAGGCTACATCAAAGCGCAAGTAGCAAGCCGAATGCTGATGTCAAGGAACCGCAGCAAAAAGGACATGACTGCATTGGTTACTTTCAAATAAAGACTCTGAATGATATCTTATTGCCACTTTAAATGTTGATATGATGATTGCGCACATTTGTTATTTTGTTACGAATTTACGGGAAAATGGAATTTTTTAATTAAAATTAATGTAGGTAGGAGTTATTTTTTATTGTTTTTGAAGCAAGGATATTATTTTGTATGCCAATTGATTACATTAAATTGCTACCAAATCACATGATTTTCAATTTAGTCATTTCACCCCCAAAATTGACACACCCTATTAGGTATGCTGTACCGACGCCACAGTTTTTTCACCCCAACTAAGTTGTTCTCTCTGTACAGGGATCTTGTCTGGCCCTGTGTGGAATACGCTTCTTGCGTGTTGGGTGGTTCAACCCACACAGCTCTATTTGACCGGGTGGAATCAAAGCCCTTTCGTCGTCTGATCAATTCCCCACCGCTTACTGACTGTCTTCAATCTCTCTCTTTCTCTCTCTCTCTCCTCCGCAGTGTTGCTTCACTCTTTCTTTGCTATCGCTATTATAATGGACATTGCTCTTCTGAACTCTCTAACTACATGCCTCCTCCTTTAAGGAGAACACGCAGCACCAAACTTTCGACACATGCTCATTCCTTTTCTGTCCAACTCTCTAACACAAAAGTTATTTTTAAGGAGGAGATTGTAGATATCAATCGACCAGGGAAGTACTCCTACACACACTTTTCCCTCCACTCCTCACTACACATGCCCTTGGCCCCTCCTTCCTGCATAAAAAAAAATTGCATGTAGGAAAAGTGCTCCTCGTACTCGTGAAATTGAAGACAGAATTTCATTTAAGAATTTAAAACAAATCCAGAATGGGTTTAAATAACTTTATCATCTTATATTTAAATAAAATAAAACAATTATTTATCTGATGTTCCTTTTCAGAGTTTGAATTTACTGATGAAGAGGTGAAGAAAACATTTCAGTTATTCAGAACTGCTGTTCAGGCCCTTCATGAGAGGCTGTGGCAGGCCCAGGAAGAGTCCCACCAAACTCAAGCAGCGATTACTCAGCTCAAAAGTAAGGAAAGAAAGAGCCTCTCTGTTCAATTCAATAATACATTCCAACTTATTGCTTAATAGTTTAATATCGAGTAAACGCTGTTTTGATGTTCATATTGAACCATATTCAGATATTGGATCATTACGGCTGTGTTTAAGATTCAGAATAAAACATGAATTAAAAACATTGAATTTACCATTCAATAATTATTATTATTACGAGTATTTACTACTTTCCATCATTAAAATTGTCACAAACCAATTCTCCACTGTAAGTAACAAGAAACAGAAAGGAATGGAAGCAGTTTGTAAGATGTGTAAATGGAGATGATGCCCTCCCCTGACCTATACTACTGGAGGTATACCTAGTGGGGATTTTGTTTTTCCACTGTCTCTGCAATAGGAAATCCGTTTACACGAAAAGTATATACCGTAAACCCTCCATAAACCGTACATTCAACCATGTGCGGTTCTGATACAAAATACAGGACAGTATTTCATATTTTTTTAATGTAGTAGTGTGTGTATTTTATTGCAGTTGTACTTTATTTGGAGTGTTTTTGCTACTTGAGTATTTACAGTATAATGCAATATGTTCTATTTTGTCGTGTATTACATATTTACTTTAATGTACTTAATTAGGTTTTTGTTATTTCTTGATTACAACTTGAATATAGGACCCAAAAAAGTATTGTGTTAGACATTATTTTAATCAAAATCAACTGAAAATCACCACTTTTAATCTCCCGAGTGAAAACGTCTACGTTTGCTTAGATTTTAAAGTAAATTCTATAATCAAAGTATGGGTTTATTACCCGCAGTCCGTATAAAATCCACGATCCGCTTGTTGGTAACCCCCTGTTCTTGAGGATATCTAATATTTTCAACTCTGTTCTACATCTTTAATAGTTTGACGCAATCAGGAACAGTAAAGTATGCCATATTCAAAATCTCAGCCATACCATGATACACTCTATTAAAATACTTACTTATATGCAATTAATGTTTCGAGTTAAGCTATCAAATTACGCATAATCTTCATCCACTCGAGTTAATATGGTCGTAGTATATATTCCAAAGAAGGTTTTCTGCATTATTTGATCTGCGACGTTCGTATTCTATTAAGGAATTTAATTAAATCTTATTTTAATGCAATTTTATAAGTGTTGATAATGTATGTTAAAAATTAATGATGATAAATTACTGTTAATATGATTCAAAGATATGACAAGGTTTTTTGCATTGTTTTTTTTTTTAAATTCCCCCAAAACACCGCATTACTAGGTATACCACGAACCTACCTTGTCATGAAAGGTAACACTGGATTTCTGAGGTTGGCGCGGTTCATTATTTCCAGTAGTGATCCCTGTGTGTGTGTGTGTGTGTGTGTGTGTGTGTGTGTGTGTGTGTGTGTGCGTGCGTGCGTGCGCGCGCGCGCCCAGCTCAAAGCGTTGTGTCCACTCCATTGGGTTTTAAGGTAATGTATACCTGACTCCTATATACTTATTTAATGAGAATGGCATTGATGTATTTCTCACTCGAGTTACATCAGTATGAATATGGATGTTACTGAACTAAGTTAATTACACTGTTTTACAGATGAAGCTGAAGCTGCTGACAAGGCTGACATTAAGTGCCAGACTACGAGAGCTCAGCTACAAGGTAATAAAAAATATAGTATAGAAATTTTTACACACACACACACACACACACACACACACACACACACACACACACACACTAGTATTCGAATCTGGTACCTCTGATTAGTCGCAGAAAGCGTTAGGTGTTTCCCTTTTTTATACTGTTGTAGCTCAGTGGTAATGCTCTCGACTCTTACTTGAGGGTTTCAGGTTTAAATCCTGGTAGGGTTTAGTTTTGTACTATGCGAAATCACGCGTGTTCATGCTTGGTCCGTATATAACACACTCGTACACAGGAAAAATTGGAGAAATGAAGTACCTATGTTCGGTCCTAATCATCATAAGATTTCAAGGTCTTTAGTCACTGACAAAGTTACAGTAATCACGGTGAAACGCAGGTCCTGCTTTTCTTAATATTTTCTCCTTTTAAAATGCCCTCAGAGATATTTATGCACAGACACGATATAGGTATAAATAAATTGATTAGTTAGTTCAGTAATCGAACCATCATTGATATTTAATTTCCACATTTAAATAAGAATTAAAGTACGTTCTTTAAAGGCCAGCTTAGTCTCACCACCTCATAAAGAACGTCTTCATACGTGAATTTGGAACACAGTTATATATTATTACCCGAGGGGAAGCTCTTCCTTTTTATTTTCATTTAGATTCTACAGAATTCAGTTGAGTTATAAATGTAGATATGAATGAATGAATAGATATAGCGACTCTCGTAAGACTTCACGTAGGCTACCAATATGATTTTCTTATACCATATCGAAATTGTTTTTATCACTTCAGACGAATTGAGTGAGAAAAAAGCCAAAGAGGAGGCAAACTCCGCCCTTATCGACCACCTTCAATCTCAATTGGGGGTTCTGGAGGCCAGACTCAGAAATATCAGTCCAGAATCTCCCAAAATTTATGAGGATATCTACGAAGACGTTACATTATGCAAATACAAAAAGGTATTTTCATATAGGGCGTTGTTTAAATTACTCTTATTTTATGTTGTTTAGTTTAGTCCTTATGTACATTATTTGCACTGGTATATTTTAAATGTATTTTCTGGTAACACAAGGCTTCTAAAAAATTGGGATGCCACCTTGTTCTCATAGTGATGAATCTATGCGTGGACTTTGTCTTCCATTGGAGTATCTTTTCTGCAGGAGTTCAGGCGTCGCACCCAGCCCGCACAGAATCAATCGAGATTGAAGTTTTGGATAGTGTCATTCGTTGTTTCTAAAAGCAAAACTAATCTCCTGTTGATCGTTTTCAGAGTGCGAAAGAGGAAGACAACAAGGATGAGTGCAAGGATGAAGACAACAACGAAAAATTGTCAGAGAAAGATGAAGACTCAGACTCCCTTTCAGACTCGACTCTGACTCTGATCCCCAACGACATTGTGGTAAAGGAACAGCTTAAAAGTTCATTTATTTATTTAATTTGTTTGTTTACTTCGAGCCTTGCCAGACCAAAGTGAACAATAAACAGTCTTGTGAAGGAAGCCAACTTTACTATGGCACCTGACGCACATTTAAGGGTATAGGAGAAACCGTTAGTGTCGAGTAGCATTTTCGTGGGCGTCATGATGTCTTAGAAGCATTTTTTCGATGCTTAAGATTTTGTTAAAAACGAATTAGTTTCCATTAGAGCTGCCATGAATGTGGGAGGAAGTCTTCATTTTCGCAGTAAACGATTGAGGTGTTCCCAAATGCATTCAGTATGGTTCATGTCAGTCGTTGCGCAAATGCCCAGGAAAGAACCTTTAGTCCCTTTTGTGTTTCTGACGTTGATGTATCGAATTTCATACCACTTAGTAGTTTAAATGTACTTTACCAAGAAACCGGAAAAATTGAAGTAGTATGATATTAAGACTAATATAGCATATAAAATACACCAAGTTTTTTCGAGGAAGTGTTATTAAATCCATTATATCAGCACTTAAAATACTTCAGTGATGTTATAGGTAATTTCTGTTAATACCTCTCTCATTCCAAAAATATTTTAAGGCGTTTTAACTCTGGACAAAGCTGTATTTTAAAACCCTTCTATAAACAAAGTGGATTTACGAATATATACTCTGTGTGTAAATATAGCGAAGTTAAGCGACATTGGGTCTGGGTAGTAGTTCGATGGGAGACCGTCCTCTGCGACCTGTGGTTCGGATCCCACGTAAAGCTGTAGGTCCCCTCCGTCATATTACCTCAGATGTTGCGAAGGAGGTTAAACAACCCCAATCATTGTTATATATATCACACACACACACACACACACACACACACACACACACACACACACACACAGGGTGTTATCAAATCATGTTTCATAAATTAGTTATACATATTCAGGACGTGAAAGTTATCAAAAAAGTTCCTATGAACATAAATCCGCAATCGCTTCGTTTCCGAGATACATTGCGTTTTTTGCCGAGGACAGTCCAATTAAAATGAAAGTCATTGAAGTTTATCAAAGTTTATTTACAGAAAGTGCTCAAAATGGTTTCACTGTATCAGAGTACATGCTTCAACGCGTTGTTGAAAATTTTGCCGCATACGTTCGAAAACACCTACATGGTTGCGTATTGTTTCTGAACAATCTTAAACACGTTGCCACAATTCAGCTTTTATTGAAAATGAAATGAAATGAAAATGAAAAGGTTTATTGGCAGACTATAGTCCATATGACAAATATTATTAATACAATGACAGTTCATACACTAAGGATAAAAATATATACAATTGATTAGAAATAATACTGCACTGTCGAAGTTAAGTGGAGCTACAGACAGACGTTTTCGTACCAAAAAGTCCATAGCTTAGAGGATAAATGGCAGGACTCATGGATAGCTTGGATGATCGGGTTGGTTGATTTTTTAATTCTTTGCATTAGACTGTGTTGAGCACGTCTTGTTACCTCCGGGAAGCTCGGAACATTGCGGGTTGCAAACATTTGCGAAGCTGAGCATCTCGGGGGTAATTTATGTAAGAGTCTAAATGACCTGTTGTACAGCAAATTTAGGGTTCTGCCAGAACCTTTTTTATAATTCACCCAGAGTTGCTGACCGTATATATTACTGCAGAAAGTACGAAAGAGTGTGTCTTTAGCTTCACTTGTACAGAAACGAAAGTTCCTTATGGTCATATTCGCTTTAGCAAACAGGCTTCGAGATTGTTTTCTTATATCCGAGTCATCACTCAAGGAGCTGGTAATAGTTTGACCCAAATACTTAAACTCTTGTACTTCCTCAATTACTTCACCATTCATTTTGAACCTTATATCAGCTGGCTGGTTACAGCTTTTAGGATGAAATTGCATAACCTTAGTTTTTGTAACATTAAAAAGAATATCATGTTTCTGCGAATACACTTCGCAGACTTTTAGTAGCCGATCCAGACCTTTAACAGAGGGACTTATTAACACCATATCATCGGCATAAACTAAGTTATTTATCCTTGTGTTATCTATACAGCATCCTACTGTTGCCTCATTAAGTGAAGCAATTAATCCGTCAATATACACAATAAACAGCATAGGGGAGAGCAAGGAGCCTTGTCTCACCCCACAAGAGGAGCCAAAACACTCGGATAGTACATTGCCCCACCTAACAGTGAAAGATTGGTGGGAATACCAAAATTTCAATAAATTTAATATGTACATGGGAACCTTCCTGTCTTCTAGTTTTGCAAATAAAATATTGTGGTTCACCCTATCATATGCCTTACTTATATCAAGGAAACAGCTATAAATAACTTACCAAGAAAAAGTCAATTGCATTTAGGTCCGGAGGACCTGGGTGCCCAAACGACGGGACCATGCCGCCCAATCCACCGCTGAGAATTTTGAGCACTTTCTGTAAATAAACTTTGATAAACTTTAATGACTTTCATTTTAATTGGATCGTCCTCGGCACAAAGGCAATGTATCTCGAAAACGAAGAGATTGCGGATCTACGTTCATAGAAACGTTTTTGTTCACTTTGACGTCCTGAATATGTATACTAATTTATGAATCACGATTTGACAGCACCCTGTATAAAAAAAAAAAAAAAAAAAAAAAAAGTCCTGCAATGGTATATGTGGTGTTTTGAAGTAATACTTTATTATTGCAGGATAAAAACAGTTTAAATGGAGGTGACAAAAATAGATACAACATTGATTCTGAAAGTGTCATTTTTTTAAGAGAAGACATTACTAAATTGCAAGGTAAGTCGCCAGATTTTAACTTTTAAAAATGTAGGCGTATTTTAGTATGCTTCTTGCTACTCGACGGAAAATAGCTATAGCAAATTAATACATTTCAGTGTGTTGAAGCTACCATCACCAAAGATAATTTAATGGAAAAAAATATCCTGCAAGGATAGTCATATACAGTCAAGTTGGCCTAATAGATATATCCTCAACCAGGCAAATATTCACAAAATTTTCACTCGTCTTTAAATTTTCTTCCATCTTTTAACCTTCCTCCTTAAACAGACAGCCTCGTAGGGACCAGCTGGTCTATTTCTGTTTGGTGTCCTTTGTATTCCTTTGTATATTTAGCTGCATCCTCACACAGGTCGTCTTGAATGGCAGCGAAACATGGCCTTTTATCTCCAAACTCAAATCGGGTTGCGGGGGGGTCAGAAATGAGGACTTGCTGATAGATTAATAGCGGGAAAAAAGGGGCTAGATAAATGCATGAATGTAGACATGAAGAGAGATTTAGGAGTGAAATCACCCTTGAGAGGTCTCTCATTTTTATTTTTGTATGTCAATGTTTCGAGCTTCGTCGCATAAAATTACACTTGTAGATATACGTTTAAAAAAAAAAGTGTTTGATGAATGCAAGACATTTTATGACCCCAAAATTAAGTCGTGTTCGGTCAATGTAAGTTAGGTTTGGTTAATGGGGGTGTCGATATTAATAGAATAATATAGGGTGTCCATAAATGATTACCCTGATTAAAGCATGCTATAACTTTTAAATAAACACTCGTATTCAAACACAGTTTTAATTATAAGTAGATAAACATACAAAGTTTTGATACATAGTTAATGAACTTAATAAGCTTCCACATGTGCACCCCGAGTGGCACGTAAAATGTCTAAACGGTATTCACACTCACGCCACACACTTTTCAACATTTGTGGGTTAACTGTTGCAATTGCATCCGTAATGCGTTCTCGCAATGTCCTGATATCTGGAACAACTGTTGCATAAACCAAATCTTTAACATGACCCCAGAGAAAGAAATCCAGCGGGGTAATGTCTGGTGATCTTGGGGGCCATGGGATTGGCCCGTCCCTGCCAATCCATCGATTTGGAAATGTTGCGTCGAGAGTTTCACGAACAACATACGCCCAATGAGGGGGTGCCCCATCTTGTTGGAAGATGACAGTTGGCTGCCTGCCCTGCAGCTGGGGGATGGCGTAATTGGTGAGTATATCCAGGTACACAGTTGCGGAAACAGTTTCCAAGAATTTTTTCATCCACGACTTAATTAACTTCACATCAGGTGGATTCTTTCCATACTTTGTTCTGAACCTTCGCTGAACACTGACAAGAGATTTTGTTTCTGCAAGCCACACAGCACATTGTGCCTTCTCTGTCACAGACGCCATCTTAACTGAACAGCTACTACATCGTTCCTAGCGGCGAATGCGGTAGACGAAACACACCAGCACAGAAACTCTATGCGTGTACGAGATCACCTGTAAAAAGAAAACGGATGTAAGATTCGTCATTAAAACATGAGAGCATACTGTTTTCAGGGTAAACATTTATGGACACCCTGTACATATAAACATTAATATTAAAATAGTAAAATAACAGCTGACTTATATAATGTTAAGTTAGGCTTATATATATATATATATATATATATATATATATATTAGTGATGGGACGATGCATCGCAAATCGCGATACAATCGCACATTTTTTGCAATCGCAATTGCAATCGCATTTAATGAGTGCGATTGTTGCGATTGTGAACAAAAGATTTAAATCTCTACAAAAGTTGCTATGAAAGCTGCTCTTTCATGCGTAATTAAAGGAAAGTTTAGCTAACAACAATACGGAATAATAAATAAATAATAAATAAGTCAAAAACAGATGAAAACGGGTTGCGAATTAGTTGAAAACAGAATAAAAAATTGGTTTAATAATAACAATAAGTACACCTCTTTATTTGCTCTATGTAAAATTGGAATGTTAAAAAATCAAGCTAACCCTATGGTAGGTAACGCGTTTAGGTATATTTAAAGCATAAATGAGCGTTATGTGAGGCTAAAGCTAAAACATCGCAATCGCGCGATTTTCAAATTCTGACTCGCAACAGCGATTGTATGAAATATGACAATCGTCCCATCACTAATATATATATATATATATATATATATATATATATATATATATATATATATATATATATATATATATATATATATATCGCTTCCCGTTGATCAGCGAAGTTAAGCGACATTGGGTCTGGGTAGTAGTTGGATGGGAGACCGTCCTCCGCGCCCAGATTATGTAGCGACCCGTGGTTCGGATCCCACGTAAAGCTGTAGGTCCTCTCCGTCATATGACCTTAGATGTTGCGAAGGTTAAACAACCCCAATTAAAAAAAAAATTATATATATACCCTCTTAGTCTTTATTCCAGATCTCTTAGAGTCTATGTGTTATATGAAATACTTTGACATTGTACAAAATTTTATGACTATCCAGGAATAAAATTACTTATTTTAATTGTAACTGATGTGTTGATAGACAGGAATCGGAGAGGAAGGTTTGAATGGAAATTGGTGAGGAAGAGGTTTCTATGATTTTAGCAGGTTCGATTCTTTCGTATCTTGATCGAAGTTGTTTCAGAGGTTAAGTCCAGTGGAGCATGAAGATATATTTGCTCGATCTAAACTGTATATTTTGGTTTTCCGATGGAATTTCCTGGCTGTTACCTTTACGTTTTTTATGTTACGAGGTACTGTGTCAAAGACAAGCTAGATCAATTAGAATGATCATTAACGTTTTTTGTAGCTCAGACTGCTATAAAATTGCTCTAATATAGCAATTATTGTACTATTGGTTGTGTTTTTGTAGAAATATGAGTTATTTGTGTATTATTCGGTTTTAATGATTCCTTTTATTTGAGTACATACTACCTTTTTATGTAGTTTACTAATGGTTGGAAGGAGAGAGATGGGTCTGTAGTTTGAGGGGAGTATTTATCACCTGATTTAAAAATAGGACATACTTTTTGCCTTTTTAAGGCAGTCCGAGAAGATAATACGTTGAATAGAGAGGTAATGAGCTTTGCCAGCTGCATCGCAATTAAATTTGAGCATTCTTTGGGATTGTGTCCAGCGTACATTTTCTTATTTTTCATTTGTTCTTTGGCTGTTAATAATTGCAATATCAAATAATAATAAAAAGTTCCATATGTTGACTTCCAGTACCATACGGGACTGGACATAACACATGCCCTCTCAGTTAGTCTAGTTTATTCAGCTCGGAACATTATCGTGCCCTTGGAGATACTTATAAGTTCCGACAAGCCTTGATTATATTTAAATGAGATAAGAGCTTATTCGAAGGGTAACTGAAGAATTTTGCATTTTGAAGTTTTAAAAATATCGGTATTGAAAGTGCTAGGTAATAGATATAGTATACTGTATCTTGCTAGGTAATAGATATATACTGTATCTAACCTAATACTGCAGCGTTTGTTCTGGTTCTAAAACAAATAAGTATATAAATTATACTAATAGTAAATATTAAAATTGCGAGATAACGTAATAAACACGTTTTCCGTGATTGAGTAAAAGGAAAAGCACTTTATTAGAGAACAGTTTATTAATATTTACAGTACAAGTTTCGATAATTCACGTATCACCTCACAGCTGTACAGTGAAAGGGTTTAAGACAAGTGAAATCCTTGAATACTGAAAGGGTTGTGGCTCAGGTAATTGGGGCGTGGCTTTTTATAACCTTTTTAATCACCGGATTAAATGCAGTTTTCTTTTGATAGGTTTAAGTTTGGAAGAGTGTCAGCCGAAGTAGACTCCACTATTAATCTCTTAATTTGATTATTTGAATTAAAAACTTTGTTTTTATTCCAATTAATTGAGTGACTAAATTATGTTTGACGGGTTTAAAAACTGTATTGGAATCATTAGCAAAACTAACGTCTTTCTCGTGTTTCTTCAATCGCTTTTCCAAACTTCTACTCGTTTGTCCAATATAGTTTTCCTAACAGTTATTGCGAGGGATTTTGTACACCCCTCTGCATTTATCAGTTGTATTTTTTGTCTGTCTGCTAACTGTCTGTGGGAAAGTAAATGATATTTTATCATTCGTACTTTTGAGAAATTTCTTAACATTCTCAAATCGTTTATTATATGGTACTTTTACTATTATTTACATTTCCATCGTTAGTATTGTTACCGTTATCATCATTGTTACAATAATTATTATTCCGATTTTCTCTGCTGAAGTGCTTTTATTTTTACTCAAATATTAATATCTATTAAAAAACATTTTTCACCATCAACTTTTTGACAAATTATGTAATTATTAATAGGGTATAATATAATTTATAAAAACCCATTGGTATAGCGGCATTATTACGTTCATGAAATGAAAAATTATTTTCTTCCCCAATGAAGCCCCTAATTTTTTACCCCCAACCTTACCAATAAATAATGGGTGAAATATAAATGAAACCGAGTGAAGTAAAGTTTAAATATTTTTATTTTTTCTCGCGTTCTCAACCAACTATTTTAATGTTTTCTTCAGAAATCCTGAATTTGGCTGAAGCTTCAAAGAGTTCAGCCAAAGAGGAACTTAAACGCATCAGAGATGAATTTGGTAAAGCTTCTACAGCATCCGTGACTGCTTCTCACGAAGCTGCGAATTTACACCATCAGTTAGCTGTAAGATAATTTAGATATTCTAAATTATATTTATGAGTAATGTTTAGTTTGGTGGTTTATTAAAGGTATACACAATTACGAGTCGAGGAAAATTCATTAGGAATCAGTTTTACATCATTGATGTACTTTATGGGTTTACGTTAAAAAGATTGCCGCCTTGTCAGATTGTTAATACATTCGTTTTTGAGTTATCGTATAGATAGTGGTAAATGCGTCGCCCATAGAGAATGGGAAGCTAAGTTTTGATGGTATGTGTATTATATTAACTAAAGTACAAGCGGAACTTCGTTTCTCCTTAATTAGGCAAATGAAGCCGTTTTAATGGAGAAAACGCGGTATGTGAGCACTCTGCAGGAGATTGGAGGACAACTCGAGTCGTCCATAGAACTCATCTACTCTCACTTGAGCGCTCTCACTCAGAGAATTTCTCAAGAGAAACAGGGAACGTTGAATGCGAAGAATGACAATGAAGACCTTAAAGGTAATTTCTGGATTTTTTTGTCGGTTCTTTACTTGTCAATCGAGTACAGTACTGCTTCATTATTGGACAAAGCGAGTAACTTCCATGAGGAAAGTGAAAGGAAAGGAGAGGAGAGGAGACGAGAAAAGTTTTCATTTTATCGTTCTCTCGCCCTTGAACTATTTTAATGTTTCAAAAAAAGCAAGCTATAAATTGAATATACTGCAGTGTTCTGGACACATGCATAATGAAATGGTTCCTTGCTCAAACTGTATTATTATTAAGTATATCCGTGATTAAACGTATTAGCTTGTAGATAAAATAAGTAATGTTATGGATTAAGAAGCTGCGTTGATTGTGGATGTTTGAAAAGTGGAGGAAGGCATCATAAGAAATGCAGGGTATTGTTCAAATGTAATAAAAAAGCATAAGGTCTCGCGTGAATGTGGCACGAGAGTTAGTCAGAAACAGAATGGAAGGGAAGTGGTGAAATCTAAGTGCATGAAAGTATTTTTCTTGCCTAATGTATCAGTTCCTTTAAATATCTAGAGATGAAACTTGTCGCAATTGTTGTAAAAGGATGAACATTTTTATACAGGCACACAACATGCTCAAAGTGTTCTTCCTTTGTGAAATTACGTGACAAATCCGGCCAGAGTCATTTCTTGTTACAGCCTCCAACATAAGATCTTTGGTTCAGTCTTTATTGGCGCAAGAGTAGACCAAACTGTTTATCGCTACATCCTCCAAGAACAGTTCATCCCGTTCTTTATGAGCCAAGATACTGATATGGATAGTCTTTAAACAACTGTTGATTTGTAGTTTTTGTCTAAAAAACTTTTGGCTTGAGATTCCTGTCTGAAAGGTATCTCAACCTTCATGACTGTGATCGTGCATGGCTTCCTGTTTCATCTGATCTCAATCCCTGTGATTTCTTCTTACGAGGTGGAGGCCGTGATAAATTACACTATCCTGGTTTGTCACTTAATTTCGCAAAGTTAACGACACTTTAACGATGTTGTGTGCCTGTATACTAATCACCATCCCTACACAACAGTCGTGTCAAGCTTCATTTGCGTAATCAATTGAATTTTAATTATTTTTTTAAGGTGTGGCATAATTAATCACCCTCTATAATACCAAATATAGTTTTGGTTTAAAGATTTTATTCTTATCGAATTTATCAACCTAAATTCATAATCAATTTACGAGAATTCAATAGAAATAAAGTAGTAACAGTAAAGTGAGAAACTGAAAACCAATGGGACTCGAACTCGCGTTGCGTGCTGTCAGTTACCACCTTTAGTCGGACGAGCTATTCAAGATCCCAAAATCCGATCAAGCTCAGCGAAGCCTAAGCGGTGTTTGACTATGGCTCCACTCTCCGTTACTAGGAAAGTGGTCAGTGTCGTAACACTATTTCCCGTCGATCAGCGAAGTTAAGCGACACTGGGTCTGGGTAGTAGTTGGATGGGAGATCGTCCTCTTCGTCTAGATTATGTAGCGACCCGTGGTTCGGACCTCGTGTAAAATTGTAGGTCCCCTCCGTCATATTATGATAGATGTTGCGAAGGAAGTTAACAACTCCAACATTACATTTTTCTCCATCACCATTTGCTCCTAGTTTTACATTCATTGCCTATTCTTTATTTCTGTATTAAACAGTGCGGTTAAGGCAGTCTTCATATACTTAATATAAAGCGGAGTAAGGGAGCATGATCAAGCATCGCTAATCCTTCGTCGAGTTTCATTGAATTTTTTGGAGATCTTGAATACTTCTTTGGTCTGAAGCTGGTGACTGATAGCACGCAACGCAAGTTCTAGTCCCACTGACTTCCAGCTTCTCACTTTACTCCCTTTTCGTTTACTTTTCATACAAATGCGGTTATTGAACTTAAACCATTTACACGATTTATAAAAAGAACTTTTTAAAAATTTTATTATTGCTAGTATGGTAATATTTGTTGTTCAACCTAAAACCCGTCACTCTTTTTTTTTCCTACATTTCCAATTTGATTTGTCAGATTAAAAATTAACTAGTCGTGGAATTAGTATAAAAATTATCTACTGCGTAATGCCTTTTCGTAAAAAAACCTCGTATGATTGACTGTTCGTTAATTGTATTCTCGAAACCACCTTTCAGAGAAACTCCGGCAAGCGGAAATTCTCAGCAAAGAAGGCCTCGAACAGATGGAAATTTTACGTGCCAAATTGAGCGATTTCGAGGCGAACTTTAACGAAAAAGAAACTGAAATCGAACCAAGCGGAAGCATCGAGCAGTCTAGTCAACAAGAGTCAACGAAAGTGTCCTCGAATTCCGTAGATATCGTAGAGCGTACCGACTCGACGAAGGAACAGACGGGTGAAATAGAGGAGAAGGTGGAAGATGACGCCGAAGACAAAGAAATTGTTCCTAAACTCGAAAACGAAATCGAAAAGCTAAAGAAAGCTTACGACGAAGTCAAAGAAAATGAAGCCAAACTAAAAGAACAGTTAGCCTCTAAAACCACGCCTCACATTAGTAATAATTCTAATTACGAAACGACAAATAGTGGACCTTCCGTAAGTGGTTTTGTTTCCTTTTCTTTTCAAATTTATTTGTTGTATTATCGAAAATACTTCTAAAAATATTTAGCCGTTATTCCTTGAGGGGGACCTGTTAAAGATGATGTCAAACTAATAAGTTACATAGTTACGTGTTTCGTAACCTCATTACTCTCACTAAGGGGAATCAGATAGCATAAGTGTAGTCTATTGCAAACTTTGAGAGACGGAAAGGATTTTACGGTAATGTTTCGGTAGCAGAAAAACCTTTATTCCGATTCCCTTTTCATTCGAAGAAATAAACAAGACCTTTTACGATTCTGGCTAAGAAGCCAAACTCGGAATTTAGATCCAAATCCAGATAAGACTTATTATTTTAGGTATTCATATAGTCCAGGGGTTCCCAAATTGGTGTTCCGCGGAACACTTGTATACCGTGAGAAGTGTTCCGCGAGACACAATTTGGGAACCCCTAAACTATAGTCTATGAAGGCGACTATATAAAAAATAAGATTATTTCAGTTTTTACTTTACGTTAAAAAAAAAATTCCAAATTGAAGTTATTAGTCAGTATTGATTTTTTATAATGGGGTGGTTTATCCAATTAAGGTTAGGGAGTAAAAAAAGGCAGTTCAAAGTTTCTGTAATAAAGTTAATTTATATGAATACAAATATGATTCATACTACTACTTCTTTTATCCATTGAATTTATTTTTATTCACAAGGTGTTATTTTGTCTAATGTTTTACCCTTAACTTAATCCACTTTCGATTAATAATAATAATTGCGAGAAATAAAACTGAAAGCTTATTGGTCAATTAGTCTCAAAGGAATAAAGTTTACACTTTCATTCTCCGATGTCAAGATTTGAGACTTCATCCATCATAAAATTTCATTTGTATTTGTACTACTACGGAAAAAAGTTCGCTTTCGAACCAAAAAAAAAAAATCAATAATAACTGGATTTTGATTTTTGGAGTTTTATTACTGGCACAAAAAAAAAAAAGTAATATATCACCCCACCCCAAACCCCCAAAAACAAACCTAAAAGGGGAAAAAAGCCATCTGATTGGACGTTGAACATTTTATAGTCAGATAACCCGTGGGGTGTGTAAAGTTAGTTTAGGCTAGGCTGGGTTAAGTTAATGGAGGTGTAGGCAAAATATCCCATCGACGTCCCAGGTCAGTACTGATTCCAGTTTCACTTTTAATTTCCGCCAAAAACCCGCGATTTCTGGAGTTTGTATTCCTTGATCGTACAGTACTTAATATGAGGTTATAATAATAGAACAACGTTTCAGAATGATCTTAATTCGGCGGAATCATTAAGACTCGAATTAAAGAATCTATTGGAAGAGCACAATCGCCTGAAGGAAAAATTGGTTCGGAATAATGCGGAGTTTCAGGATCTTAATCTACAAAATAAAGTGGTGAGCAGTTTTAATACTAAGTTTTTAAACTTTGTTCTTATCATTGTTTACTTTATTTTTTTAATTTAAGTATATTTTGTTTATTATTTTTAAATGTTTTATTATATTAGTGTATTTTATATAGAATATATTTTTTTAATTTTTTGCTCGTTCTCCTTTCTCAGAATATCCCCACTTGGCTAATGCTTGTTATGGTCATACCCATAGCACTCGGATGGCAGTGGTTAAGCAATATGCTTTAGGCCACTTTTTATTATTATTTTTAATTATTATTATTATTATGCACCTCCTCTTTTATTGATGTGATAAAATGTTTACCCTTCAAGGAATAGCAGGCCTTGAAATGTTAATGAATTTATGTTGTAGTTACCTTTGGTTCAACGTTTTAGATTAGACACTGCTAAATGATCAGTTATTTAGCCGTACCTTTGCATGCTTTTTTCCTCGTATAAAGGCTTATAAATGTATTCCTCCATTGGCCCAACATTAAATATACTTATTGATATACAGTTAATAAGATGACTGCAAGACATAAATTATAATATGTGTAAATTTACGTGTAAGTATATGTAAATATAGTACGTTAATATTTTAAGTGCCATTTTATCACTCAGGGGACACGAATTGCGGTTGTTAAAGTCGTCATCTGAAAGGAATCAGAGATTGTTTTCCGGTGCATGTCACCAAAAGGCATTCATTGGGAGATAGAGCAGACAGAGGCGAGGGGGGGGGGGGATATTTATCTCGAGTGATCACATTTTCTCCAGATGTCGCAAAAGATTACTGCGCTGATACTGTCCTGATGGGATGTTGTTAAAAGATAACTTAATCTTTACCTTTCGAGTGATTGGATCGATGACTTTCCCAACCATTTTACCTAAAACTTTCTTCTGTCTCGCGACTGCGCAATAATTTACTTTTACTCGACAAGAGCTCTTTTGATACCAGTTTTAATATAATTTTATCTTTTGCAAGGTTCTCAATTGTCTTTCATTGTTTGGACAGTAAGCATTTGCCTTTTGGTCGGCGTGGAATGGAGTAAAGGGTTTAGAATAACGGTATATTCATTGAATTACATTATAAATGACAAAGTCCACATAACAAAGATTTTTATTTACAAAGAATAAAATACAAACTTAAGTCATTGGATTCGATTCCCACCTTCGCCGCTGATGGAGGTGGTCCAGCCACTTACCGCGATTACCTAGACTCGAGTGACTGTTAGAGTTTACGCCTTTCCCCTTTCGTGTGGAAAAATAGGAGTTGCAGATGCGATCCGTTACCAGAAACTGGTGGTTGATTAGATAAAGTGTAGCGAGACTAAACGTTGACTGTATTTGATAGGCCAAAGGTAAGTGTCCCTTTTCATCTTTAATTTCTGTCCCAAAGAGTTGCAGCGTTTCAGTGAGGTTCACTCGTTAGTGGAGATGTATTAACTCGCGAAAATACAGTGATTTTGTTCACTTTCCTATTAATGTAAATTCAATTAATGTGGAAATAATTTCTACTTTTAGTTAATATAAATCTTGAGACTAGTCTTATCTCGTTAAAACAATGAATTATTTTAATAGTTTGAAACGTACGGTTTTCTTGCATTTGTCATTCGTTATAAAAGAGCTTCATCTTTTTCCTTTATCTACGAGATGTAGGATTGCTATAAAACTTAATACGAGGTTAGAATTAATTTGATCGATCTAATTATTTTTAATTAGGGAACTAAATTCAGCTTAGAGTACTTGGGGTATTTTGGTCTTATGAATTGATGCTTAGGAATTCCTGTCTCGTTCGTCTTATGAATTCATTGTCTCGTATTTCAAAGCTCCTAATAAAGACAAGTATCAGGTTGAGGGAAAAGTATTGTCGGGTTTTGACAAATTTTGTGCGAAGTCAGAGCCGCACTACTCCCAAGTTTGAACTCGTACAAAAGGCACACTCAAATTTGCTCCGATATCATTGTTCTTCTGAGTGCTGAAAAAATATGAAAAATATAAAAAAGGATTATATATATATGGGCAACGTCGTGGCCAATGTCGTAACACCGCTTCCCGGAGATCAGCGAAGTTAAGCGACATTGGGTCTGGGTAGTAGTTGGATGGGAGACCGTCCTCCGCGCCCAGATTATGTAGCGACCCGTGGTTCGGATCCCACGTAAAGCTGAAGGGCCCCTCCGTCATATGATCTTAGATGTTGCGAAGGAGGTTAAACAACCCCAATAAAAAAAAATATATGTATATATATATATATATGTGGGATGTAGTTCTGAATATATATATATATATATATATATATATGTGTGTGTGGGATGTAGCTCTGAATATATAACTATTCAAAGTGATTCACCTGATTTCAAATGAGAATATTTTTTAATGTTACAAATACAGAGTGATTTGTGATACATCAGCCAAAAGAAAAACTGTCCAAATTTTCTCTCACCTCATAAATGCTCTATGTGACTTCCCCTAGTTACACGAGCAACGTCGACACGATAGTCGAATTCCTCCCATACTCGCTCCAGCATGTCCGTTGTCACTGACTCTACGGCAGTAACAATGCGAGTTCGGAGCTCATCCAAAGATGTGGGCAACGGTGGCACGTACACAGTATCCTTAACGTACCCCCAAAGGAAGAAGTCGCACGGTGTAAGATCCGGCGACCTAGGGGGCTCGAAAACCGCAACACAAAACGCCTTCTGCTGTGCGGACGCCATTTTCACACTGACTGTTTGCTAGGCTAGGCCACGGCGTGACTTTGGAGCCCTCTCGCGGTGATCTTGTAAAACTCGAGATTTCCTCTTTCATGTGGTGTATGCCCAGTTGATGCACGGTTGATAGGTACGGAAGTATTCTCAGTTGAAATCGGATGAATCATTTTGAATAGCCCTGTATATATGTATATATATATATATATATATATATATATATATATATGGGTGTAGCTCTGAATACACGAAAGGCCTTGGGATCTTTTTTCTTTTTCCTTGTGGGTTTGCAGCATATATATATACACACACAGTAAATACTCGATGAGTCGGAATTCGGGATGAGTCGGACTCGTCCTCTGTCAAGTGCTATTATTCTTTTGTGTATTTTACTGAGAGGTGTGTTTTATTTCATATGTCAAGTGCCATTATTATTTTATTTCTTTTACTAAGTGAAGTGTTTTTTTAATACTGTATTGTACGAAAAGGTAAACAATAACATTTTTTGTTTCGCGCTCAAAATAATTAATTAAGGTAACTCGCGATGAGTCGGACTGACTAGAGCCCTATGTAGTCCGACTTATCGAGTATTTACTGTGTACACACACACACACAGGGGGTGTTTCAGGAGGAAAGGTCAATACTTCGGGAGGTGATAGTATCGGTCATTGTGAGAAAAAAGTTCATATGAACATGTGTCTAATTCTGAATGGTTACGAAGATAGAGCTGTTTGAATCTGATGCGCGCGCAGCTCTTCCTCCCCCTTCCCTCCCCTATAACCTTGAACCATGTAAGCTGTAATGTAAGCATGTAACATAAGCCAATCGACAGCTGACTGTGTGAGTGACATTGTTTGGTGTTTGAAGCAGTGTTAAGAATGCCACACACCTTCACACATGCCGAATATGCAGATATGGTGTATGTCTACGGTTTTTGCGATGGAAGTGCAACAGCTGCTGCTGCAGAATACCGTCGACGGTTTCCGAGCCGCAGAATTCCGGATCGAAGTGTGTTTACCAAGGTTTTCAACACATTGCGTGAGATTGGTACACTTCCCAGCTTTCATGTTTCATCTGAACGTGAAGGTCAACAAGATGTGGATGAAGTGGAAAACATTCTTCAGTTGGTAGAGCGTAGTCTTACTACTAGCTCACGAAGAATTTCTACATGCCTCGGTGTACCACACACAAGAGTATGGCGAACATTACGTGAGGAAGGCTTGCATCCATATCATGTACAGCATGTACAACACCTTCAACCAGGAGACGCTGCCATGCGACTGGAATTTTGTCATTGGGTAAATGCTAATCGCCGATTGCTTCGATTAATGCTGTTCACCGATGAAGCTACTTTCACCCGTGACGGTATCAACAACACTCGTAACTCTCATCGGTGGTCAGACGAAAATCCAAATGCCACTGTGGAAACAAATTTTCAACATCATCACTCTGCCAATGTGTAGTGCGGTATCATCGATGATCAGCTGATTGGCCCTGTTACTTTAGAGAATCGTCTTACAGGACAAAGTTACCTAGAATTTCTGCAAAATGAATTGACAGGACTATTTGAGGATGTTCCTTTGGCTACACGCGCTGGTATGTACTTTCAGCATGACGGAGCTCCTCCACATTCTACCCATCTGGTGATGCAATACCTAAATCAAACTTTCCCTGGTCGATGGATCGGCCGCGGTGGTCCCATTCAATGGCCACCAAGGTCTCCAGACCTCTCTCCGTTAGATTATTGTTTGTGGGGGTGGATGAAAAGTCAAGTTTACAAAAGAAAGGTGGATACACGAGACGAATTGCTCGCGCGCATTTTGGATGCTGCTGCTGCCCGCATAAAGGAACGTCAAGATCAACTCGGACGAACAACACGCGATCTTCGCGCACAAGTTGCAAAGTGCATTGAGGTTGACGGTGGGATTTTTGAAAACGTATTGTAAACTGTAACAAATTTGTCATTTCTGTATCTGATACCATTCAAAATGTCAATGTTTAAACATTAAATGTTAAAAACAGTAATTGGTTTCTCTCTTGATTACCATTAACAATGCTTTTGTATTTGTAGATTCAAACGGCTCTATCTCCGTAACCATTCAGAATTAGACATTTGTTCATATGAACTTTTTTCTCACAATGACCGAGACTATCACCTCCTGAAGTATTAACCTTTCCTCCTGAAACACCCTGTGCGTGTGTGTGTAAAGAACGACGATGTATAGAAGAACGTTCCGCACAAGATGAGGAGGGAGAACGAACAAATGAAAAATGAGGTAACCACCCGGGAATCGAACCCGGGATCTTCCGATTCCCGGGTGGTTACCTCATTTTTCATTTGTTCGTTCTCCCTCCTCATCTTGTGCGGAACGTTCTTCTATACAAGCGTCGTTCTTTACATTAATTATACTGTGTGTTATTTGTAGTTAAAATGTGTGTGTGTATATATATATATATTGTGTGTGTGTGTGTGTAAATCACAAATTAAAGTAATTATAACCTATCTTAGTTTAATATTTAGAGATACAACGAAAAAAAAAGTGTGCACTTTTAATTTCACTGTTCGAAAACGGACACTACTTTTCCCTCAACGTGATGTATAGTTAAATGTAATTTCAATAGTACAGTTATTAAAAATAGAAAGTGAAAATAAGTGATTGACACCATGTTCGCATCTTTCTCCTTAAAACGGAAACACTCATCAGATGACGGCTTTATACTAATTTTTTAAACGAACCTTAGCTAATCTATTACGTGGCGCGGTTAGTTGATTGGTGGAGATGCGAAGGCTCGAGTTCGATTCCCAATGCCGTCGCGGATGGAGTTGGACCGACCACTTATCCTGTGGTTGCCCGGGTTCATTTAACCCGAGTTGATCCCCATAGGAGTTCCAGATGTTACCGTTATTAATACATTCGTATTTCAATTTTTAAATTAGGGAAATTTTGAGCAGTACGACGAACGTGGCTGCCTTCTCACCCCAACTCATTTGGGAAATGAGATTTTTTGTATGTATGTATAAGAAACGCTTTCTGGTGTTTGATTTTTCAAACATTATTTTAATTAATTTTCTTTAACTTTCCAATATATTTCATATTTAATTTTTTCTCATTAAAAATTCTCATTTTATTTCATAGATTTATTTTGAAGCTGAAGTAAAACTATTCATTTTTAAATGTGTATATAAATGATATTTGAACTAAAGTACCTTTAAAGTTAATTTTACGTGGTTCTTAAGAGTAATATAAAGATAAATGTAAAAGATATATTTATATATATATTGTATATATACAAAAGTATAAAATATATATATATTTCTTATATGCAGATTATATAATTATGTTCTATATTTTAAAGTTATGTTTACTTTTTAAGGCTCTAATGATATTAGAGAGAGCATTTTTGCAGTTCAGAAGTGTTTCGCTCTGATCTATTTCAAATTTTATATTGTGTATAGTTTGAACTAACTATGAAAATAAAAGCACCCGCATAATGTCGAAATGATATATCTTAGTATACACACCACATTGAATTCTGTATATATTATGTGTACTTGAAACCAAATATGTATGATTATTACTCGAATATGCATGGACTCATTTATATAGTTTAAATATTATATAATTATTAATATTTTTAGGTTACAGTTTAGTCACGTAATACTTTATCATTGACATGGGTTTAAGTGTTTACAGTAAGACACCAATCCATTTTATTTCCGTCATTTTCACATTAATAATGGAATTACGCTCGATTTTGAAAATTTTAAATGATACCCACCTCCATTTGTAAGGGTCGAAGTAAGCCTTAGACAGGGTGTCCACAATGTCTCGTTATCCCAGTAAAATACTGACTGATTTTCGTTTTTCTTTCAGACCCATTTATTACTGATACAGTTTCGTTTTTATTGCGTAGATGGCCTTCCAGTTCTTGGTTTATCTTTCTCAGTTCCTGTGTGAACTTTTCCCCATTTCAACAGAGTCTTCTTTGGAGGAGTCGCACGATTGAATCGTTCATGAAAATCTGCACGAATATTTTTAATGGTTTTGCCATTACGTGGTCGTTCATGGACCCAGGTACTAGCCAATACGCGTTGTTCAATCGTATAGTCGCTGCTATCGCGCATTTCAAATGGGTCTGAAAGAAAAACGAAAATCAGTTTGTACTTTGTGAATGAACTCGGAACAGTTCTCTGAGGCTATCTATAATACACACACACCGTGCATGGAACGAGGAACTCTTCTGGGAAGGTCCAATCCACTATAGTCCGAATAAGTAATGGTAAATGACAAACAAACACTATAGTTTTTTTTATTCGGACTGTAGTGGATTGGATTTTCCCGGAGGAGTTCCTGGTTCCATGCACGGTCTGTGTGTATTACAGTTTGTACTTTACTCGGGTGACGAGACATTGTGAACAACCTGTACATTAAATAACGCCAAAATTCATTACCAAATTTGTCTTCTGATTTAATTAAGAGGTCAAAAACAAAAGCATTGATAAACTTTTTATTTTGTAGCCTTTGAAACGAAGTATTATTTTATTAAATGTTTTGTATTTTATTTTTAATTCGCCTTTCTACCTTCAATTTCCCGTTTGTTACCTTTCGTAGACCCGTAACTTCTTATTTCAGTGATTTATGTAGCTATTCCTCGCTCATTCTATTATTTAATACATATATTTTGTAAGTAAAACAAGAATTATATTTTCAATTTAATAAATTTCGTCGAAATGGAACATATTTAGAGGTAAGTACATTCAATTCCGTTTTAGTTCTTAAAATGACGTGTAAATTTAATCTGTACAAATGTTAATAGTCACGCGTATGTTTGTTATTTTTTTCACATATTTATGAACAACGCATGCATATGAAGCGAATTTATTATTTGTATTGAATCTCTGATTGCTCTTATAATCAATTACATTGATTGAAAGTATTTTTTTTTATTTCCTTCTGTATATTGATGATGATAAGGCTTACGGACGAATATCTATGTTATACGTAGTGTTTTGTGTATTTGTTGAATGTAAAGTTGTGCGTTGGTTATGCTTCACTCGTGGGGTAGTAAGGATGTACACCGTACAAATGAAGTGAAGGTCAATGAGTACCCGCACCATTGACCGGTCGTCAACAGAAACGAAGTAACGCAAAATAGTGAGGTATTTTTTCAATCGTTTCACTTTTTAAAAGTCATTACTGAATTTCTGGTTCTTACAGCACTGTATATATCCAGTTTAATTAAAAACTCTCTTCTCGCTGTGCTTCCAAGAAGGTGAGTCCGGCTTATTGGGTAGTTGACTGTATAAAGTTTGAGGTAATATCTCGTATGACTACAGTATGTCGAACGTTAGAGGTTGTATTTCGAAGTTGCTTGCTTCACATTTTTCACAAGACTTAGTAAAAAATTACTTTCAAATATTTCGTAAGATAACTATAATAAAAGAAAATGCCTTCAGAATAATTTCAAAAATGATTTCTTACGAATCGCGGGGAAAAATGCTGAACATACAGAAATATCGCCTCAAATGTACCATATTAGTTATATGTCTAGGTACTTCGCAAAGTGTGTGTATGAGTGAGAAGGGAGAGATTGACTGACTGACTGATTTTAAGAAATAGAATGAATGGAGTTAATTATGAATTACTGGTGACGTCTTACAGATCAGTGTTTCATCATATTGATGGTAAATTCACAACAAAGATCTGTTACACTTTACAAATTAAAATTCTGTTTGGATTCGGGAGTAAAGGAGAGGAATGAGAGTTCATTTCTTTCTCAAATACTATCACGAGTAAGTTATGTTCCAAAATTTTAAAGTTATACAAAAAAAATCTTGCATTTATTATCAATCTCAAAGAACATTCGGAATTTGTCTTGATAAATTCTGAAGTTTACAGTTCTCTGAAAAATTTTATTCAAATAAGATATGATGTCCAAATTTTTGTGTGTACTCCCATGTTTAGTCACTGGTAGACGTAAAATGATGTGGTTATAGAAAATCTATGAGAAACAAGGTAAGGAAATAATTTTGAGTTTTGTTAAGGTAAGCGACCATTTAGAATATTTTAGGTAGAAAATAAAATTTACATTTCTCGATCTGAAGTTGTTTCGTAATTAGTACACAATAACTTTTAACTTCAGAATTTAAGTACCAACCATTCATTTATCCCAGTAGATGCTAATAATTAGTGATAAATAATAATAATAACTAACGTTCGTGCGTGGTTTCAGGCTGTAGCGTTGAGTGTGATACCTTTAATGGTCCTTTTGCTCGGATTCTTGACCGCATTCTACGATACAGTGTCAGCGATTACGGGGACTACCGAATACAAGTTCCCGGAGTGAGGATAGGATGTCTTATGAAACCGTTTAACATCGTAATTAATCCTTTACTTATTAATAGTGATGTGGTGTGCATGTATTTTAGTTCTTCCATTTCCAGACTTCGTCATGTACTAATTCACTGCCACATACTCCGTTTTCGGCTATTAGTAAAATGCGCTTTTCCAGTTGTTCGTATGAAGGGGTCAAACAGTGGTTTATCTTTGGTTTAAGAACAGGAGAAAGTTTATTTTGTAAATAAGGAATACAGAGTGCGAGTTGTATAGCAATGACCACGGGAAACACCAATTAAGCTGAGTATTTGTATATTAATCAACAAAATGTAATTCCCACGTCCTGATGACAAATGCAGAGAAAAAAAAAAGCTCACTGTAAATGTTGTACTTACTAATAAAAGAATGAATTCCAAGACATAAATATATCTCCGTGTGCAAAGATTATTCCTGAATTATATCATTATTCCTAGTACAAAAGGATCCACTCGCCCTCTTTAGGAAACCATTTTTAAATTTTCACCTTTCTCAGGTTTGTCTATTTTAATGTCATAAAAATTAACTAATTTGCACTAAACGAAAAGGGTTTTATTAATTTACTAAGTCTTATTTGCCATTTGCTTACGTATATATGTTTACAGAACTAGAATTTATATTTAAATTATGCAAGAATCACTTATCAATTTGAAACAATTGTAAAAATTGTTTTAACACTTTGAATGCACTTCATATAACGTGTTTTTTCTTAACATTATATATCGTACCTCATGTAAATATCAGTCCTCTGTAATATGATTTAGTTTAGAGATTTTGTATAGTAAATGGTTCTTACCAAGCGAATCATATTTTAAATTTAGTGATATAAACTTTACTAAAAAAATGCTAACGAACTAAGTAGTAGTAATATTTTTTTTAATATTACAATTCTTAATAGGCCAAATTCATACAAATACTTGGGGGTTTATAAATTAATTAATTAATTATTACTTTTGTCTGAAATTATATTATTTTATGATTTCTCGTTCCAAGTAAAAGGTAGATAATGTTCAGATACTGGGAATATCCTACAGTTTGATTTCGTAGCTTATAATCAATGATATTTCTGTATAAATGAGCTTATTAAGAATAATAATGAATTTGAAATAATGATTTTCTTTCCCCTCAAAAGCAAAAAATGTAATTTTTAAAAATTAAAGCAATACTTAGTCCTTTTAATATTGTTAACTGATAGTTTTCAGTATTTTTCTATACTATGTTCAGAAGGAAAAGATTTTCTATGCAGACTTATTTAGGTAACTTTTTATTGTGTTAACATTTTTGTGTCGTACCTTTTAACAGTCATTTATTAACACATATGCCTTACAATATGATTGGTAAAAGTTGCAGTGTACTATTTACTATGAAGTCTTATGTTAATAAAATATGCAATGCATCATTAGTTGTTAAAAATATAAATTTATTCCTAACAAACATAACCAATATTTGCTCTTGTATCTTGCTTAAGCTTGTGTATATGCGTAGGGGGTAGGATTTATAATATCATTGATGTTAGTTACTGAAAGGCTTTTTATGAATAATACTACGGAGGTAGTGCCTTGAAAGACTAATTAAGTGGGTGCAGTACAAAAGAAAATACTTGAAATTTGTGTTTTACTTATTCGTATAACTTTTATGAGTTGTGTCCTAATCATCATTTTTTAGAAGTGCTTATTTGCGGATGGAAACACTCGCAATTTAGCATTTAAAATCAGTCTCTGTTTTTAAACTTAATTCGCCCAATTTTTCTTTATTAGATATGCATTGGCGTATTTGAGCAATGAGAATAGAAAATTGAAGTTACTATATATAAACAATTTCATAATTTGCAATTTGTTTTTCCAATTTAAGTAAAAAGAATCAAAATTTTTGAGTAGAATGTTCTGAAATATTTTTAAGTATTCTAAGATGCTTATAATATTATAACTGACTTTAATCTTCGTCTTTGATTTTTAATCCTTGTTTTAGTCTAATATTAACGTTTACGAGAATATTCTAGTGTCCCATGCATAGACTATAGAGAACGTATGATACTGAAACGCCCAATAAAGGAATATACTTAACGGGGACCAGTTAAGTGACGCCTCTGTTAAGGTCAGTTTAGAAATCAGTGCTGAATCTAGCAGAAAGTATGAAGCCATTATTGGCAAACATTGTGCAACTGTGTCCACCAAATCCACATACTTCCCACTCAATCCTCAAAAGCTGGTTGGATTGTTTATAAATCAAAACTTTTTTGTTTCAAAATCATAGGAAAATAAATTGTTTAAATTAATCCTTAAGTTCCTTACCATATTTCTCTGTTCTTCCTTTCCAGATGGTTGTCTTCTCTACCACTTTTTCACTTTGTGATGAGCATTATTTTAGTGAAGATACTCTGATTGTATAGTCTCTATTATCTATCGATCATATGTATATGTGTGTGTGTGTGTATATATGCAACTTTATTTTACAGGGCTGATTTTGATGTTTTTAAAGATACCTTAAATGATTTAATGTTGCTCAACAGCAATAGCCTACATTTGATACTTATTTAACCCTTTAAGCCCTGATTTTTTTGTAGGGTTAAGTTATGAATGCGTGTATTTGAAACGTTAGCAATTTGTACCTTTCGCCCTTAAAGGGTTAAAGACGAATTCATGGCGAAAGCACATTTGTACCTTTCAAAAATAGACTGGCTGTCTTCTCTGTTGATCCTAAGTGGTTTAACAACGATATTAGCTCTGGTGTAGAGAAATAGTGTGTAAATAATGAAAAAGACCCCTTATTATAGGCATAAACAAAACTTCATAATCATCCGGTGACGTGTTTAGACAGATTAAAAAGTGAAACGTAGAGAAGAACTAAGAATTGGTTCTATTTGTAAAACTAATCCTAAAAATAAGTCTTTAGTCATGTACTGTAAACATCAAAGTCAATTAAAATTAGCCATTAAAATTGCCATCGTGCTAAATAATTTCTAAGTTTTCTCTGAAGAGTTAACCACGAATATCCCTGCAGCTAAAATTCTCCTTCAGAGACGGAGCAAATTTAAACGACATTGTTCTCGCGATGAGATTCTGCAAGCCATCAATAAAATGCATTCCTTCAAGCTCCCTGGTTCAGTTACTTTCGTGTCTCGAGTTCTTAAAAAGGTAAGGAGAACGTAATTGACTTTCTTAACTAGGTATCCCACACTTAACGCGGTTTCGTTATTACACGGTTAAAAAATATTTTTTAATATTTTTTTTTTCAAAAATAATTTTTTATATTTTGAACACGACGTAAACGCAACGCAGTCAAAAAACACTACCCTATATGCCCATTGCGGTGGCTGATGCGCCAGTCGCGATAAGCAGTCAATCAGCACGTGCCATTTAAAGGACGCGGTCTCACTGCCAATCACCGACCGCGTTACTCTGAGCGATGCCATCGGTGCGCGCACAAGTTTGTTTACATCGCATTCTCATGTTGTGAACAAGTGTCTCCTGTCTATTTTATAATTTTATAGACTGTCTTCTAAAAGGCGTCATGGTGGTGGTGGTGATGGTGATGGTGATGGTGAAAGTAAGGAAAAGAAATCTCGTAAGGCAGTTAGCTTGGAAACAAAGCTAAAAATAATAATTTATTTATTTTATTTACTTAATAATATGTATTTTATGTTAGATAATATTATTTTTTTTTTCAGATATTATTATTGTTAATAATATATTATTTTCCAGCATATTCTTTAATTTTTGTGGTGACTTGGAGTGGGGGCTGCACCTATCCCTATAGACCTTATGTTATAATTTCCCCATATAACTGTAAACGGATCCTGCCGAACTAATGTCAAAAAATTTCCACATGTTTTCTAATTACGATCGTTCGAGGACAGTAGACGTAGTATACTTGGACTCCAGAAAGGCGTTCAACGAAGTGCCACATAAGCGACTTATGACGAAAGTAAAGGCCCTTGGTATAACGGGTACCGCGCCAACGTGGATCGAGCACTGACTTAATAATAGGGAAGAGAGGGTTGTAATTAACTGGGAAGCCTCTAGATGGGCGCCAGTATCAAGTGGCGTCCTACAGGGGTTAGTTTTAGTATCGCTTTTGTTTATTTATATAAATATAAACTTAGGTATTTTAAGCACTATTTCAAAATCTACTACGACGCCAAGTTAGGTTCTGTGTAGGCAGTGCGGAAGACCCCCTGAAAATTCAAAAAGACTTAGATCGGTTCGCCGAGCGGTCGACTATTTATTTGGCAAAGGCTTTTTAATGTAACCAAATGCAAAGTGATGACAACAGGCACCAAGAACCCATGTGATAACTATTTGTTGCATGGGCAAGAACTTGAAACAGCTAACTTGGGGAAAGGACTTCGGAGTATTTATAAGTAGTGATCTCAAGTTTTCCAAACGTTGCGTTAAGTTGAAAAATGTAATGAAATATTGGGCTATCTCAAAAGGCAATTCTCTATCGTAATCAAAGCATTATTCACTCTCTCTACAATACGGCTGGAAACTCGAACAAAAACCGTACAGTGCGAATATGTGCGAACACTTCTTTCCGTTCAAGATTGTCAATTACTGAAGTCGTTTCTAGCGTCTCCGTCACTATGTTTAAAAACAATCCTGACTTTGTGTTAGACGATCTCACGAGTAAATCTCTTTACTTTCTCATTATTAAGGCGATCATTTGAATAGGTTTTGCTTCTTAAGGACACTGATTTATGTGTATGCATATATTTTCATTTTTCAATTATTCTATAAAATTTCTCGGAAGTTTTTCTCTCACAAATTGTTGGGTATTTTCTTCTTCCTTATTTCCAAACCTGTCAATTTTGGTCGCGGGGGAAGGGTGAGAAGGAGGGTAGAGCCTTCTTGCTTTTCTGAGTTTATTCTCCTCTCTCTGAGTTTGTTTGCGGCTGTATGAAAGAAACTGGTGTCACCTCGAATCTTCTGTAAAACTGTTGTGGCTCCTTATTCTCTCTTCTCTCTCTCTCTCTCTCTCTCTCTCTCTCTCTCTCTCTCTCTCTCTCCACTTTCCTGTAAAATTTCCTTGGCTACTTTTCCAGGGTCAAGGTATTTTCTTCAACCTTTTTCCGTACCTGCCTCTGGCAGGGAGGGTGGGGAGAGAGCCTTCTACTTTTCTATCCAGTTTTCTACTACTGCTAGCATAGTTGAAAGACAATTTTCCCTGGCACCCGTTGCCATTGGTACCTCCACGGTATGGGCCGCAAGGCCTTTTGAGGTACTTCTTTTCCTTGTAACTCCTTGTAACTCTCTCTCTCTCTCTCTCTCTCTCACTTGTGCGTTCCGCTGGGCGTGAAGTTTATTGACCCCTTCGATGCATTTTCGGGTAGGTGGGACCTTTACCAGAGGGATGGTGTCCACCTCAATGACAAGGGTAAAGGTGTGCTAGGCGCGCTGCTCGACCGGCACCTATACAGAATGGTGAGGTCGAGTCCGGGGAGAGATGATGGGCCCCCACCGGGGAGAGATGAGGATGAGCCGGTGGCGGACGTACCTTCGACTGAAGGGTGGCGAAGTACAGGTGGGTGACCCTCCTCCTACGTTGGAGGGGGCTCAGTCTCCTGTGGAAGTTGCCCCCTCGTTAGTGAGGGGCTCTTCAACTCCCGACAGCCCTGGCTGTTCGGGAAACGGGTCGTGCTAGGGGGCGGTCAGAATAGGGAAGGCTCCCTCCGTGCAATGCTTTTTAATGCTAGGTCAATTAGGAACAAGTTTCGCGAGCTACGGGCGCTCTTAGCATCAGAATACCAGGATATCGTTGCTATCACCGAGTCCTGGATTCATACTGATCGTAGGGACTACGTTGGGGAGTTCGAAATTCCCGGGTATAGAATGTTTCGCAAAGACCGCACCCGTGGGGAGGGGGGGGGTGGGGTACTAATATACGTCAGAGACACGTTGAGTCCGGTTGACTGCCAGTTCCGGTCGGAACGGGAGCTGCTTGGCGTCGATCTGAACGTGGGAGGGACGAACTATAGGTTAATCTTGGTGTACAGACCTCCGCATCTCCTCCTCGAGGAGGATACAGCCCTGTACACCGAACTCAGTAGCCTGCTAGGGGATAGGGTGTGTGTAGTTTTAGGAGACTTCAACTGTCGCGGCATAAAGTGGGAAAACAGGACTGCCGATGCTGAAGGGAGGAGGCTAGTTGACTTTGCTGATGAGAACTTCCTCACTCAGTGGGTCAACGAGCCTACACGAGGCGAAAGCGTTCTAGACTTAGTATTCACGACCGAAGACAACCTCGTCACTGGCCTCACCGTTGACGAATCGTTGGGCGGGAGTGATCACGGTCTATTAGGTTCCGTGTGTGCGTCCCTCGGGTGAAGCGTAGTAACTCGAGAGGCAGTAAGCTCGATCTCCGGCGGGCGAACTTTGTTAGCCTCAGGGATAGCGTAGCAGAGATGGGGTTAGAGGTTGGCGGCGATGTTGAGGGAGTGTGGAGTGCATTCCGGGATGAGTTTATGGTGCTGCAGTCTGCTGCCATACCCTCAAAACCGGTCACCCCTGCTTCAACGCAGCCTAAGTGGTTCAATCGTGGCATCGCTTCGGCTATCCGAAATAGGAAAGTAGCGTATAGGAGGGCGAAGGCCAATCGTTCCCACGAGAACACTGAAGCGTATGTCCGCCTGTGTAGGGAAGTGAAGGCGAAGGTTAGGCTAGCGAAACGTAACGAAGAACTACGGGTGGCAAGCCTCTGCAAGGGGAACCCTAAGGAGTTCTTCAGTTATGTTAATAGTAGAAAGCCCATTAGAAGCATGATAGGTCCTTTAAAGGACGGAAGCGGCGTTCTGCGGACCTCCGACGCGGACATCGCTAATGTGCTTAATGAGTACTTTGCGGGAGTGTTCACCAGGGAGGATACCCGCGTCATCCCCGAGCCAGCTGTGAGGCACGAAGGTGCTGGCCTGGATAGTGTTAGATGTACCGCGACAGTCGTTGCTCATAGAATAGACAAACTGAGCGCGTTTAAGGCTCCTGGGCCAGACCAGTTTCTCCCCAGTGTTTTGCGAGAAGTGCGCGACCAGGTGGCTCCCCACCTGGCTACAGTCTTCAACAAATCGTTGGTGATGGGCCAGGTGCCTGGTGACTGGAGGGAGGCCAACGTGACCCCTATCTTTAAGAAAGGGGATCACGAAAGTCCAGGGAACTATCGTCCTATTAGTCTCACTTCAGTTGTAGGTAAATTATTAGAAAGGATAATAGCTGATAGAATCGTTGACCATTTGGATTCCTACAAGCTGCTTGGGGACTCCCAACATGGGTTTAGACGGCATAGGTCGTGTCTCACCAACTTGCTCGAGTTTTTCCACGTCATGTTGAGTGAGTACGATAAGAGTAGGGCGATTGATATACTTTATCTCGACTTTCAGAAAGCCTTTGATAAGGTACCTCACCGCCGGCTAATGGCGAAAGTGCGCGCGCTGGGTATCGGTGGGGAAATAGGTAGGTGGATTGAAAACTGGCTGAGGAATAGGCGGCAGAGGGTGGTAATTAAAGGGGCTAGTTCGGGTTGGGCCTCGGTCACTAGTGGGGTTCCTCAGGGTTCCGTTTTGGGGCCACTGTTGTTTACCATTTACATAAATGATATCGACGGTGGCATCGTCAGTCGGATCGCCAAATTCGCTGATGACACCAAGCTTGGGGCCAATGTTGGGACGCCCGAAGCGATCGAGGAACTGCGTGCGGACCTAGGTAGGATAGGAGAGTGGTCCGAAAAATGGCAAATGCCGTTTAACTTGGGTAAATGCAAAGTGATGCACATTGGCTACGCCAATCCCAAGTCGGACTACTCGATGTTGGGCAGTAATATCGAGGTGACTGATTTAGAAAAGGACTTGGGTGTGCTAATTAGCAGCGACCTTAAGTTTACGAAACAGTGTGTAGAGGTGGAAAAGAAAGCCCAGAAACTATTGGGTTATATCAGGAGGCAATTTCAGTTTCGGAACAAGGAGATTGTGCTCTCACTGTACAATTCCCTTGTTCGGCCGTACCTGGAGTATGCTGTGCAGTTCTGGTCGCCCACCCTCAGGAAAGATATTGAGAGGCTGGAGCGAGTGCAGGCGAGGGCCACAAAGTTGATCCCTTCCGTTAGGCATATGGGCTACAATCGACGGTTACGCGCCCTGAACTTGTTTTCGCTTGAAACTCGGAGGCTGCGCGGTCAACTGATCGAGGTTTTCAAGCTCTTACGAGGGTTCAACGATGTCGATTTTAGAAGTATGTTTAGTTTAAATGATAACCCAACTCGCAACAATGGTTGGAAGTTGGATTTGAAACGGTTTAGGACTAGTGTGTGTGGGAATTACGTTACGTATAAGATCTGTGACACATGGAACAGGTTACCTTCGGAAGTTGTGAACAGTTCCTCTGTGGATCAGTTCAAGAAAAGGTTAGACGAAATCTTGCACACTATTTGAGTGTGTAAAGACATTTAGGACCTCAGTCTGCGGAAATTTCTTTTCCTATAAAATAGTTATATCTGGAACCAACTTCCCTCAGAGGTTGTTTCCAGTCAAAGTGTAAATCTGTTTAAAAATAGGCTAGACAAAGTAGAACACACTCATAGTTTAAGATTAAAACCTCAGAAAACTCTGCAGGAGTTCGCTTGCTCGTGTCTCTGTGAGCAAGCTAAATATAGAGCTATTTATATATTCTCCACTTTCCTGTAAAATTTCCTTGGCTACTTTTCCAGGGTCAAGGTATTTTCTTCAACCTTTTTCCGTACCTGCCTCTGGCAGGGAGGGAGCGGAGGGTGGGGAGAGAGCCTTCTACTTTTCTATCCAGTTTTCTACTACTGCTAGCATAGTTGAAAGACAAAATTTTCCCTGGCACCCGTTGCCATTGGTACCTCCTCGGTATGGGCCGCAAGGCCTTTTGAGGTACTTCTTTTCCTTGTAACTCCTTGTAACTCTCTCTCTCTCTCTCTCTCTCTCTCTCTCTCTCAGTTTCGGAACAAGGAGATTGTGCTCTCACTGTACAATTCCCTTGTTCGGCCGCACCTGGAGTATGCTGTGCAGTTCTGGTCGCCCACCCTCAGGAAAGATATTGAGAGGCTGGAGCGAGTGCAGGCGAGGGCCACAAAGTTAATCCCTTCCGTTAGGCATATGGGCTACAATCGACGGTTACGCGCCCTGAACTTGTTTTCGCTTGAAACTCGGAGGCTGCGCGGTCAACTGATCGAGGTTTTCAAGCTCTTACGCGGGTTCAACGATGTCGATTTTAGAAGTATGTTTAGTTTAAATGATAACCCAACTCGCAACAATGGTTGGAAGTTGGATTTGAAACGGTTTAGGACTAGTGTGTGTGGGAATTACTTTACGTATAAGATCTGTGACACATGGAACAGGTTACCTTCGGAAGTTGTGAACAGTTCCTCTGTGGATCAGTTCAAAAAAGGTTAGACCAAATTTGCACACTATTTGAGTGTGTAGAAAATTTTCCGTGCACCCGTTGCCATTGGTACCTCCTCGGTATGGGCCGCAAGGCCTTTTGAGGTACTTCTTTTCCTTGTAACTCCTTGTAACTCCTTCTCTCTCTCTCTCTCTCTCTCTTCTCTCTCTCTCTCTCTCTGACGGTGGCATCGTCAGTCGGATCGCCAAATTCGCTGATGACACCAAGCTTGGGGCCAATGTTGGGACGCCCGAAGCGATCGAGGAACTGCGTGCGGACCTAGGTAGGATAGGAGAGTGGTCCGAAAAATGGCAAATGCCGTTTAACTTGGGTAAATGCAAAGTGATGCACATTGGCTACGCCAATCCCAAGTCGGACTACTCGATGTTGGGCAGTAATATCGAGGTGACTGATTTAGAAAAGGACTTGGGTGTGCTAATTAGCAGCGACCTTAAGTTTATGAAACAGTGTGTAGAGGTGGAAAAGAAAGCCCAGAAACTATTGGGTTATATCAGGAGGCAATTTCAGTTTCGGAACAAGGAGATTGTGCTCTCACTGTACAATTCCCTTGTTCGGCCGTACCTGGAGTATGCTGTGCAGTTCTGGTCGCCCACCCTCAGGAAAGATATTGAGAGGCTGGAGCGAGTGCAGGCGAGGGCCACAAAGTTAATCCCTTCCGTTAGGCATATGGGCTACAATCGATGGTTACGCGCCCTGAACTTGTTTTCGCTTGAAACTCGGAGGCTGCGCGGTCAACTGATCGAGGTTTTCAAGCTCTTACGAGGGTTCAACGATGTAGATTTTAGATGTATGTTTAGTTTAAATGATAACCCAACTCGCAACAATGGTTAGAAGTTGGATTTGAAACGGTTTAGGACTAGTGTGTGTGGGAATTACTTTACGTATAAGATCTGTGACACATGGAACAGGTTACCTTCGGAAGTTGTGAACAGTTCCTCTGTGGATCAGTTCAAGAAAAGGTTAGACGAAATCTTGCACACTATTTGAGTGTGTAAAGACATTTAGGACCTCAGTCTGCGGAAATTTCTTTTCCTATAAAATAGTTAATATCTGGAACCAACTTCCCTCAGAGGTTGTTTCCAGTCAAAGTGTAAATCTGTTTAAAAATAGGCTAGACAAAGTACTGAACACACTCATAGTTTAAGATTAAAACCTCAGAAAACTCTGCAGGAGTTCGCTTGCTCGGTGTCTGTGAGCAAGCTAAATATAGAGCTATTTATATATTCTCCACTTTCTGTAAAATTTCCTTGGCTACTTTTCCAGGGTCAAGGTATTTTCTTCAACCTTTTTCCGTACCTGCCTCTGGCAGGGAAGGAGCGGAGGGTGGGGAGAGAGCCTTCTACTTTACTATCCAGTTTTCTACTACTGCTAGGATAGTTGAAAGAAAAATAAACTTTACAAAATTTTCCCTGGCTCCCGTTGCCATTGGTACCTCCTCGGTATGGGCCGCAAGGCCTTTTGAGGTATTCTTTTCCTTGTAACTCTCTCTCTCTCTCTCTCTCTCTCTCTCTCTCTCTCTCTCAACAAATCGTTGGTGATGGGCCAGGTGCCTGGTGACTGGAGGAGGCCAACGTGACCCCTATCTTTAAGAAAGGGGATCACGAAAGTCCAGGGAACTATCGTCCTATTAGTCTCACTTCAGTTGTAGGTAAATTATTAGAAAGGATAATAGCTGATAGAATCGTTGACCATTTGGATTCCTACAAGCTGCTTGGGGACTCCCAACATGGGTTTAGACGGCATAGGTCATGTCTCACCAACTTGCTCGAGTTTTTCCACGTCATGTTGAGTGAGTACGATAAGAGTAGGGCGATTGATATACTTTATCTCGACTTTCAGAAAGCCTTTGATAAGGTACCTCACTGCCGGCTAATGGCGAAAGTGCGCGCGCTGGGTATCGGTGGGGAAATAGGTAGGTGGATTGAAAACTGGCTGAGGAATAGGCGGCAGAGGGTGGTAATTAAAGGGGCTAGTTCGGGTTGGGCCTCGGTCACTAGTGGGGTTCCTCAGGGTTCCGTTTTGGGGCCACTGTTGTTTACCATTTACATAAATGATATCGACGGTGGCATCGTCAGTCGGATCGCCAAATTCGCTGATGACACCAAGCTTGGGCCAATGTTGGGACGCCCGAAGCGATCGAGGAACTGCGTGCGGACCTAGGTAGGATAGGAGAGTGGTCCGAAAAATGGCAAATGCCGTTTAACTTGGGTAAATGCAAAGTGATGCACATTGGCTACGCCAATCCCAAGTCGGACTACTCGATGTTGGGTAGTAATATCGAGGTGACTGATTTAGAAAAGGACTTGGGTGTGCTAATTAGCAGCGACCTTAAGTTTACGAAACAGTGCGTAGAGGTGGAAAAGAAAGCCCAGAAACTATTGGGTTATATCAGGAGGCAATTTCAGTTTCGGAACAAGGAGATTGTGCTCTCACTGTACAATTCACTTGTTCGGCCACCTGGAGTATGCTGTGCAGTTCTGGTCGCCCACCCTCAGGAAAGATATTGAGAGGCTGGAGCGAGTGCAGGCGAGGGCCACAAAGTTAATCCCTTCCGTTAGGCATATGGGCTACAATCGACGGTTACGCGCCCTGAACTTGTTTTCGCTTGAAACTCGGAGGCTGCGCGGTCAACTGATCGAAGTTTTCAAGCTCTTACGCGGGTTCAACGATGTCGATTTTAGAAGTATGTTTAGTTTAAATGATAACCCAACTCGCAACAATGGTTGGAAGTTGGATTTGAAACGGTTTAGGACTAGTGTGTGTGGGAATTACTTTACGTATAAGATCTGTGACACATGGAACAGGTTACCTTCGGAAGTTGTGAACAGTTCCTCTGTGGATCAGTTCAAGAAAAGGTTAGACCAAATTTTGCACACTATTTGAGTGTGTAGAAAATTTTCCGTGGCACCCGTTGCCATTGGTACCTCCTCGGTATGGGCCGCAAGGCCTTTTGAGGTACTTCTTTTCCTTGTAACTCCTTGTAATCTCTCTCTCTCTCTCTCTCTCTCTCTCTCTCTCTCTCTCTCTCTCTCTCTCTCTCTCTCTCTCTCTCTCTCTCTCTCTCTCTCTCTCTCTCTCTCTCTCTCATGTCCTGTTTAATCACCACGTGTATTTCATCCGACTCTTTAATATCTAAACTACAAGCGTACAGTAGTCCTTGAGGTTCGTTAACAGTAACTAACATACACTTAATTAAACGAGAACATTTTTAGAACACTCCAAATACTGTCAATTTTTTTAAATTATCACTTTTTTAATCACACGTACCGACCGCCAATTCATTTTTCAAATAAAAGTAATGAACACTTCCTTTGGATGTTTTTGTATTGATATATACCAATTTAAAACAAGTTCAATAGATAATTAAAACAAGTTCAATAGATAACAAACGTTAGCCAATTTGTGAAGCATTTTTGAGAGTTGTTTTTAATAATTATATCGCAACGTTTTGGGGAACTCTCATAAATATTCAAAAATTTTTGGATTATATTCTTGGATTTTCTTGACTGTGACGCCAAAGAACAAAGAACACTGATTTTGAGAATGTAACAATGAATATATGAATAACATTCATTCAAAAAGACTTCCTTCAGACGTTTTGTATTCCGATTATTTTCATTAATTTTTTATTTTTGTTATTCTTTTCTTCGTCCTGTTCGTTAGAAAGTAAAAAATATCAAGTTACGATAGTATACTTTATTGATGTGTAAATGTCCTCAACCCAAATACACAAATCATGTTTTATTTGCATATTTTGCTTTTCGCTGTAGCTTTGTTAGTTTTTCATATTAAATTTTTAAAATCAGGAAAATTATTTGTAATCACCCTACATATACCAGGAATCACCCTTCATAATCACCCTACATAATCACCCTACATATCACCCTATATATCACCCTATATAATTACCCTACATATACCAGGAATCACCCTTCATAATCACCCTACATAATCACCCTACATATCACCCTATATAATCACCCTACATATATCAGAAAAAGGTGAGGACACGTCAGAATTTAATAAAAATTTGATTATTTTATTCTGATAAAAGGTATATTATAGAATAAAAAGGAAATATAAAACATTCTTGTAGAATAAAGTACATTAAGAGGCGGTAGGGTTTGTAGCAGCTACAAAGCCAAAACCATATAATACAAAGGCTGAGGATGCTAATAAAAAATGTACTTTGACCGATGAAACCAAAATTGAGGCGTTTGACAATTTCAGAAAAATATTTGTTAGGTGATGTAGCCACGAGAAATTAAGGAAGGATTGTGTTGCCAGCAACTTGAAGCATATACTGTATATATACACCATTGGTTACTTTTGGTTAGCTTCCGCCCGAATTGTTCATTCTGACGAAGGTCAAGCTTTTCACTCCACCTTAGACCTACAGTTTAACGTGGAATCCGAACCACCCACGCCACCAGCAGCCCAGCGTCTAGGCTACCCAGGGTACCCATTTATCTACCAACCACTTTCTTTATTGTGTGGAAGGATGAACGGCTGGGTTTTGCTGCGCGCCGGTTGCAGTCACCGGGTCTCGAACCCAGGGCCGATGGATTCGTAGTCAGCGACGCTAACCACTACACCACCGAGGAAGGAGGGGTCAAGGGTGAACGCCCACAAAAATGCGCCCCCCCACCTCACATACAAGGGGAAGAAGAGAGTCGAAATCAAGATTCAAAGTTTTCCAGATGCCCTAGACGCTCTGTGGTTTGAAAGGCTGAAGGTCATAGACAGGGGGAAAGATGGACTGAAGAAGGTTCCAGAGTTGACCGGTTAAGCAGATAAAAAATTGAGAATACCGATTAATCTTGCGTTAAGAGTTGGACAGAAAAGGGATGAGAATGTTTCGAAAGTCTGTCATTGCAAGCTGTTAAAGGAGGAGGCATGCAGTTAGAGAGCTCAGAAGAACAGTATCTATTATAATAGCGACAGTAAAGAGAGAGTGAGACAACATTGCGGAGAAAGAGAGAGAGACTGAAGGGAGTTAGTAAGAGACGGGGAATGATGTGACGAAAAGCCTTTGATTCCCCCGGTCGAGTAGAACTGTGGGGTTGAGCTACCCAACACATGAGAAGTGTATTCCATACAGTCGAGGGTTGGGGAAGGGGACGAAACCTCTGTACAGAGACAGCAACTGAGTTGGGAATGTAAAGAAACTGCAGAGTCAGTACAGCACGCCTGACCTCTTAGAAGCTGCTTTAGAAAGAGAGTATGTGTGATCTTTCCAAGATCACGAGAAATGTAATAGTGGTATTGTTTAACCCCCTTCGCAACATCTAAGGTCATATGACGGAGGGGACTTACAGTTTTACGCGAAAGGAAACACCAACAATGTTAAGAAACGAGGAAGGATTGAGTTGTGTATTGTTGAAGGTAAGGGGGTAGTCGTGTGAAAAATTGTGACGAATAGACGGATGAAGTAACTGTGTTTTGAGGCATTGAAAGCCACAAGGTTTCCTCTGCCTTAGTCAGAGATAGTAAAATGATCAGAGGTCAGGTGCACCATAGCCGTCTCACACGAAGCATGGAGTAACTGTTGAGAAGGACGCTTTGTGGAACGGGTTGAGAAAGGAAGGGTGGAATCATCAACATAGGAGTGGATAGGACAGGAAGTGCGACTTAGAAGATCATTGGTAAATAAAAGGAACCCAACTTTGGGACAGGCTGAATGAAAGCGAACATCCAGAAGGAATGAAAAGTAGCAGATGAAAGACAAAGACGAAAGAGTTTACCTAGGCAGGGTGTAAATGCAGAAGCACAGTTCTTGAGGACAGCAGGAGGAACCCCATTACGACCGAACGGCAGAAAAAGCATTTTTTTAAGAGATTCTAACTTTTGGCATAATTAGGCCTAAGTCAGATGGGAGAGGAGACGGAGGAACAGCACTGGAATCGCCCAGGGTTCAATTGAAGGCGAAAGTTTGAGCGAAGAGTTTAGTTTTATCAGAAGAGACGGCAACCGAGATATCAGATAGGAAAAAAGGAGGGAAAGAAGTAGTTAAAGTGTTGGAGAAGTTTTTGGGTAGGTGCCAGAAAGAGCGGGAAGAATTGGAATTAGGTTGGTTTTCACATTTTTGTCTAATGAATGTATTTTTGATGAGTCGAAGAACAGGTTTTGCACGATTCCGGGCAGAAATATAAGCTAAGTGGGAGTCAGCAGTTGGAGGGCAACGGTACCTTCTGAAAGCCTCTTCTCTGTTGCGGACAGCAGTAGAACAAATAAAGTTAAACCAAAGGGTTTTTGTGTTGGTAATATAAAAAGAGTATAGAATGCCCGAGAGAATCGACCCCCTTCTCTTTATATGGGGAGGGCCACTTTTGCGGGCATTCGCCCTTGGCCTTCCTTCCTGCATAAAAAAAAATATCATGTGGCAACTTTCAAATATATATTAATAATTTAGGCGACGTTTTATCAAAAAAGTATTTACAGTGCAATTACGAAGAAAATCTTATGAAATAAACAAATAAAATTCATTCGGTAAAAAATAAAGCAAAAAAAAAAAGAGTTGCTTGAAATTTATAAACACTAAAAAGCAAAGCCCGTAGAAAAATCGGTATCTTCCCTCTTGCAGATGGTTTTGAGCCTTGGTGCTAATTAAAGCAACCAAGTCGTATCATTTTCGAGGTCAATGACTTTCCCGGAGATTCTAGAATGTTCAGCAGCAAATGTCAGAAGATGCGAATTCAAGGAAATTTCTGGTCCTTATTGGTAAATGAAATTGTAATTACAATCATAATATTAAAATTAAATGACAAATAATTCATAAACAAAATATATTCATTTTTCTTGTGTCGTAAAATCTTACCTGTTGAAATCATTTGTCGTCCTTGGAAGCCAGAGCGTCCACAAAGGTTTGGATAATAAAGAATCCGATCCACCATGTCCCACCCGGGGTTTTCCTTGAATACATTAATAAATCTTATATTATTTTAATAATAATTGGATGTTATTTACAGAATAATGTTTAGGCTCTACCTTGTGATAAAGAAACGTCAAGACAGTGAGACTATATTATCATTTGCTTTATGTTTAATAATTAATAATAAACTTACCTCTTCGCACTCAATAATGTTGGTACTTTTCGTCAGAAAATCGAAATGGCTGATGGATAGTGTTTGAAATCACTCCATTTCAGTTTCCTTAGTTCCATAAATCGTTGTTTTTCTTACGCATACTTCCTCGCTGAAGGCGACATCGTTAAACTTGCAGTGGCGCCATTGTTGAATTGAAAATTTACAACCTTTGAGCAAATTAATGAATTTAAGCACGTTAATTTATTTTCTTAAAGATAACATTTCTTCTTGAATAAGGTCTCTACATAAACACATTATTTTTAAGGAATTAACATTTTATCTAATAAGGTCTGTAGTATATATTGGTTACCCATATTTATTTCATATCATCGCTATAATTTTGTTTACCTGGTTATCACAAACGTCATTGTCAGTTTCGTAAACGCATTTTCCGTATGGACCTTAAATGAAATACAAAGTTTTGATCAATATTTAAGAATTAAATAATAATATAAACGGTAGAAGATAGGATAGTGTCATCCAAATGTGGTGTAGGAACTTCACTGGAAGAAAGAAGATTAGGTTGGTCCAAACCTGATTTAATAGCTTTTCTCAGATGATACATGTATCCCTCTTCACTGTCCTCGATATCACAGACAGCAGACATCGGAAAAGACGGTGATTTTGGCTCAGGGTCAAGATAGATCTTTTTAGCTGAATAAGGGCACGTGGATTCTACCTTACAGTCAAGACATCTGTCACTACCATTTTCAGGTTTATTTTCCTTTCTTTAAAGAAGTCATAAGCTTTTAATAAGAATGTTAATCAAAAAATATATTACATAAATCTATTTACTGACAAGCTTTACATTATTGACTTACATTTATGAAAAAAAATTAAAATTATAACAGTAAAGAAAAACCATCTCGCCTGAAGTGCTGAAGAGATCCAAAAGATGATATTTTCGTGCATTTCTGGTTTGACATCCAGTAACAAATTAGATCAACATCGTGGCAACATTTGGCAAGAAGAGAGAAAGTACTGCGAGACTGGTTACCCCAATTACCTTTGATAAATTATTAAAACTTGATCATATTCCAAACTATGTGCTGAGACGACTGTAACCAAATGTTTATAATACAAATATAGAAAATTAAAATGAACTTTCTTTAATGCTTCAACTTGTTATTAATAGTTTATGCAAACGATAAATATCGATTGTTTAAAACAATAAGGTTGAGTTACAGTTATAATTCTTTTTTATAACATACAGTCTCATTCTTAAGCCTTAAACTTGAAAAGTCACTTATTTGTGGATTTGTTACACGAAATTATACAGTCCAGCTATTTTATGTTGTTTGACAAGAATTAACTGAAATTATTTACCTCTCACATAGGAGTGGGCAAAATGCCAGTAGCCTATGGTTCAGCATGAGTTATATTGACAACATCTCCAATAATCCCAGAATCAATTAATTCTTTCAGTTTTTTCACCGATGGATGATAACTAAATTAAAGATAACAACATATGTTATTAATAATTATGTTCTACAACTTATAGTTCTTGAAACCTTTTAAAGCCAATATGTTATTGTCATCATAGACCCTATTAAAAAAAAATACTTTTTTACCGTACTTAAAAACATGCCTACCGTAAAACATGGCAGAGAGATAGTATTACATTATAGTCACGGCAAGCATTATAAATACTTTTACAATCTTCTACAGTTACAGCCATAGGTTTTTCCAGCAGAATATGATACCTACAAATAAGAAATACCAAATGAAGACATTATAAAATAAATGAACAAAAAATGAGGTCTGCGTAATATTTGTGCCTCAAAATGAGTACTGCATATATAATAAAATTAAAACATTTTAAACATTTCATTCATTGATGGTACTGTCTCATACTCAATACGTTTAGTGTCAAATTAACAATAATTCACTTTTACCCTTTCTTCGCAGAGCAACAGCGGGGCCGACATGGTCTTGATCTTGAGTACAAATGATGGCACAGTCCGCAAATTTGTCTACTTTACAGATTGACTGCCAATCTGTAAAACAACTGAATGGAAAAAATTATATTTCAGATTACTGAAACAAATTAAAATAAAACCAATTTCTCGTAAATGAAATGGTTAACATTTGGCATAAAATTAAATTATAAATTAAAAAATGTAAATTTTATGGCTGTGCATCTAATATGATAATACTGTATATTTTTGCATTAAATCTTAAAGAATGACATCACACTGACTTGTAACGCTGAATGAGGTCATACGAGTTTTCTTTATGGCATGCACATTAGAAAATGAATTATGTAAAGCGTAATGTCATACCCTGGTCTATTTTAGTCAAGCTCCAATGTGGAAATGCGTGTTTTTTCATATTTAGTGAATACACTTATTGAATATACATGCAGAGCCTATTTTACATTTTTATAATATATTTATTTTGTAATTTTTTCATATAAGTATTATATTTATATACTGAAACTTAACATATGTACTGCTAATAAATTGTTAAATTTAAGCAGATTCCAACCACAAATATCATAAAATCATGAGCAATTTAAACTTGGAATCCTATGAACTATAACACGTTTTCATACAATGAGCAAATAAGTTCTGAATCAACGTTCGAACAGAAATTTCGCGAAATTCAGAAACTTTAAGTTGTATAACATTTAGAGACATTTACCACTGAGTGAAATGTAAAAATATACATACATACAATACAATAAATAAATAAAATATTCTTAATGAATGCAAGGCATGCACTGCATGCATAAATAATATACTCAATGAATTTAAAATTATTATGTAAGTTAAAAAAATAAAGTTAAAATTATTAATATTATTAATATAATATTGGTTCTATCCTCGGTTACTACATAACTCATATTCCATAAAAGACAAAATACTGCTTATCTAATATGTACTACACTGTAATGCATGTGACTGCATGCCTAAGTAAAATTACCACGAGCCGCCACTGAGTCATACATACATACATACATACATACATACAATGGAATCTACTATCCGTATATGTCCGTTCCTGGCTATGGGCGGATAGCTGAGGTTCCCCCAGCCAAGACCCATGTAGCATGGGACAACTACTGACCGTAATAAATTTAAATAAGGAATAAACAATTTTACATGAACAGTTACATAATAAAAATAATAATAATAATAATAATAATACGTAAAACTATCCACAAAGGGAGTCTGAACCTTGCAACGTTTTCCGTTCACATTCCTTCTGATTACAAGATTTCGCTGCTTGATAAAACGCACTTAGGACCCGTGAAGATCAAAACACACTGTTTCTGGTATAAAAAAGCCTGATAATGCGACACACAACAGGGTAGTTTGGGCGGTGGTACGAATACATAAATGTACGGTTATTTGAGTTTTGCGGTTAGTTGAGTGGCGGATAGTAGAGGTTCCAGTGTATATGTAAATACCATCCTAATAAGCACAAATCATATAATTAATAAATATACAAAATAATGTAAAAATATGCTCAACTGTTCAATGTTTATTGTATCGATCGAGAAATGGCTCTACGGTTTGGGTTCATTACCTACAAATTATACCCCAACTGCAAATAATTACAAACAACTGCTCGCATCCTGAACATATGTCTCATCTCAACAAAATTAAGTATACAGGGTAGACCAAGATAAAGTAGCCCCATTGAGTTTTGTTAAAATAAATAATGGGCTTACTTTATCTTGGACCACCCTGTATAGTACATGCAAGGTGTCCCGCTCCCGCTTAAAAAGTTAAAAGCAGTCGAGCAAGTCATTCCGTATTGTGTTCTGTTGGATGCTGTCTTTTGCTATATTTTTTGCACGAAAGGCTTAACGACACGTACATTCATGTGAACGGCAGCCATTTCCAACACCTGATAAACATGTTATTTCTTATTAATTCATTCAATTATATATATATTAAAAAACGGATCTTTTCCTTTATAGCATCCCAATTTCTTTTTTTCAATTACTAAAAATTTTGACCTGAATGCCTGGTTAGGTCAACTGTGCGCCTTGCCAATTGGTTAGGTTAAGTCGTGATATTTTCGTTAAAACTAACGAAAATATCACGACTGAACCTAATAAATCATCAAGGGCCTACAGTTGACTTAACCGGGCATTCAATTAACCTAACAATTTGGTTAATTTTTACATTCACGTCTCATTCTAAAGTTGTAGGGCGGGATACTAAGAACAATGGGGGTGCTATAAAAGAGCACAATAAAACAATTGGGGGGGTGCTATAAGGGAAAAGATAAAAAAAAATTGAGGGCTACTTTCAAGCGATAATACACCATATATATATATATATACATTACAAAATTGCCCTTACCAGAATTCGAACCCAGGACATCTCGAGTAGGAGTCGAGAGTGCTACCACCACACCACGACGAGATAAAAGTTAGCACAACTTTTTAGATATTTCAACAAGCAAGGAAACACTTAACGCCAATGTTACACCAGAGAAAATTAAAATCTGCCATTACCTCGACTGCGGGAGGATTACCAGGTAAAACACTTCTGGAGCAGAAAGCGTTAAAATATTAACAGGTTGTGTTAACTATTACCTTGTCGTAGTGTGATGTTGGGACTCCTAGTTAAGAGGTCCTTGTTCGAATCCTAACGGGGACAATTTTGTATTATACAAAAACTACGCGTGCTCATACGTGTTATTCCATATATATATATATATATATATATATATTGGTAGATAAATGGGTACCCTTGGTAGCCTAGTGGTTAAGACGCTGGGCTGTTGGGTGAGCGTGGCTCGGATTCCACGTTAAACTGTAGATCTAAGGTCGAGTGACAAGCTTGACCTTCCAGAATGAACAATTCGGGCGGAAGCAAAACCAAGGTGTGTGTGTGTGTGTTAAACTTTGGCGTAAATTAATTAAAAGCATTTTTACTACTTGAAATAGTTTTCAAACATGTGATAACAAGTAGCATTTATATATACGAAATTACTATGCAAATTCAACATATAATAATAATAATATAATAATAATAATTTGACATGACCACCTTAAATCATAAATGAATTAATAAAAGTGTAGCAAAAGTACAAAAAATAAAAAAGGAAAGGAGGTTAAAGCGAAAAACCGAACATTCATTTTGTATTCCAACAACGAACGAGTATCACGAGACTCAGCCCTTAAAAAAGGAGAGAATACAAAGCGAAGCGAGTCAAGTAAACGAATGAATAACGGAAGTTACAACCATTTTTCTTCTATTTTAAAGGTATTTTCCATTCATTTTCTGGCGTGAAGTCGGGGCTCAGCAACGCCAACTATCTGAAACTCATTAGGAAACTCCTTGGCGTATCTTGAATACACTTTTCCACGATGTCCTGAAATGGGAATACCAGTATAAATATGAAGATCTAAAATGGCATCGTGACATTATTATTATTATTATTAGTAGTAGTAGTAGTAGTAGTAGTAGTATTCACATTAAGTTTGAATAACACTTAATGATTCAGTAAAAATATATGAGAAAGCTAACTTATATTTCCTCTGCTTACACCATTCAGCATATTAGAATAATGATCTTTCCACAGATCTACAATATTTTGATCTCCTGAGACGTCATCGATTGACGAGGGAGGAGACCAAATATTTGTTTTGTTTTTTAAATACTTCCAAAATTTTTACAGCCGTTACACAAGTTAACTTCACGCGCTTTAATTAAGGGTTAAAATATTCTCCTCCTCTTGTTTGCACTGCTTACAGCAGCCTTACATAGTACTCTGTTTTACTCATGCCCATGTATATCGGGCCTACTCTTGGCTTACCAAGGGGGTTCCAAACATCATACTCATTACACTTATGGATCGGACCACCCATTGAATGATGGTAACTCAAAGCATTGTTGCTTCCACTGATGATGAGCCTCGTTAGTATGATGATCCTTTGTGCACCTGCATGACATTGATGCTGATGCCTGTTCGTACCCTTAATGGGTGTATGAGCTGAGTGGTGCTCTGTAAAACAGCAAATCAAAAAGAAATGATCTTAGACTAACCTGCACCAACTATAATCCCTTTTACTGTCACTGAAGGATTCTTCTCATTTTTTACTGTAGAGAGTTCAGTGCGAAACCAATCCATAGTTACAAAGATTAAACTGTAAAAATTAAATTATTTCAGTCGAACAGAAAATGCACAATCCTCGCTTTGAACGTCTACACTGTACCAGTTTAATAGCATTACCAGACACGACCTAGTTAGATTAATTATCTTAGTCACTTGACCGTTGAACGAATATCGTCCATGCTTACCAATTTTTGTCTAGCAAATGCAAGGCGACTTTATTCAGTCTTATAGGAGAGCTCCATGCAATAAAAGGTAATTCAATCAATGAAATTTCAATCACTCAAAAATTTCAATGAATGCACACGAGCGTTGACCGTTAATGATCAGCGTGTAGGGAGCATTAAGGGACAGCAGCAATTCGTGCAAGCAACTGATACGACTACAGCCACAGAGTTACTGTTATCACAGTGTAGGCTGTGTAGCAGTGGTGTATATAAGTCTAACCAAAGGTGGTGAGGTGCCACATTTTGCCATTAGGTATTTGCAATTTAAAAAAATGGAGTTTGATATATATATATATGTATATATATATACAGTATATAATAAACTTGTCTATAATGAACATGCGATTCTTACTCTACAGAAAGTTTAAACAACGCGTGGAACTTGCCGAATGTAGTGATGTAATCGTTAAATTAGTGTATGCAACTGCTTGTATAGTAGATATCCCTGAATAATATGCACATGAAAGAGATAAGAGATCATTATGTCTTGCTCATTCGTATATTATTCAAATTACGTTGAGTCATTAGATCCTTAAAAAAGATCTAAAACTAGTTTAATTTTAGTTGTAAACGAATTAAAATAACATAATCTTCTTTAACCCAAATACGAATAAGAGACTGTTTGGTTTCACAAAATCAGCTATACTATGCATAATCTATGATGTGTAATCAAGAAGTCGATCAAAATTTTAATATTATAATAACGAATTAAAAATTGTATACATCAAGCCGTATTTTCCTTTTGATATACAAAGGGGGAGGGCCCATGGCCCCATGGCCCCTCCCTATATACGCTAGTGCAGTATATATATATATATATATATATATATATATATATATATATATATATATATATATCGACTATGCTGTTATTTTCTTTTAGGGGATTCGGAATCTCAGCCGAGAATGGCTCCGATCTAAAGGGGCAACTTTAACTTATAGCCTAAGTTAAACTAAAACAAGGGTTACAGTAGGGGTACCCTGCGCGGGGCCTGCGCCTGCCGTCCTACTCCATCCTACCTTAGGTAGTCAATTGAAGCAGGCTACTTTAGGCATCAATTAATATAAATCTAAGTAACCTGCACCTTGCATCAACAATAAAATCGAATTTGCACCACTGCACAATGCAACAACCATACGTCTAGACTACTAAAAACTGAATTGTAAGAGATCTCTCTATATAACCAAAACCTAACTGCGCTACATTCAAAAAGAGAGTAGCAGGTACGCTGGCAGGGTTGCCAGATATATGATGAAAAACAGCATGATTGCTTGTAAAATGTAGCATCCAATAAATAAATAAAAAAAATAAATATATATAATATATATATATATATATATATATATATATATATATATAAAATGTAGGCGGGTGTGAGCTCAATAAAGTTTTAAGCAATTTACAAAATACGATGTAAGTACGGTGGTAAGTTTCATTTCATGTGTAGCCTGTCAAATATTGTACAGGGTGTCCCAGAAGTCTTGGAGGAGTTTTATTTGGCTATAACTTTTTCTTTTTTGATTAATTTTTTATTTTTATTTTTCATTAAAGTACCCTTCCTGCGATTAATGAAAATGGAATCCTGGATAGTGCAACAAAGAGTGGCTATTCTGGAACTTTATTTGACAAACAGCAATTCCATCGATGCCGCTCAAAGAGCTTTTCGATTAAAATTCAACACACTTTCTGCTCCTTCTGATCGAGCTATTCGACGGTACGTCGCTAAATTTCGTATGGAAAAGGGTCAGGGAGATGAACCACGGACTGGGCGTCCACGGACAAGCCAACTCGAGTCCAACTGAGATGATTCTTGAAAGCGTTGAGGAAAATCCACATCAGTCCGATGTCGCAGCCAGGAATTAAACATTTCAAGAAGTTCCTTACATCGAATTTTAAGAGAGGATATCAATCTTTACCCGTACAAATTCAAATTGCTCAAGAAATTAAACCAGAAGATCATCAGAGTCGGATAACGCACGCTAATGCGAGTTTAGATTTACGCAATGAAAATAAGATATTTACCAGATATTAAATTTGTAATTAAAATCGCAATAAATATATTTTCAAGTGTTAAACCTTTTTTTATTTGATCCCAAACAAAATAGTTATAGCCAAATAAATTCCTTCCAAGACTTCTGGGACACCTTTTATATGACTATATCTTTTATTATATATATATGAGAGAGAGAGAGAAAGAGAGAGTTACAAGGAGTTACAAGGAAAAGAAGCACCTCAAAAGGCCTTGCGGCCCATACCGAGGAGGTACCAATAGCAACGGGTGCCAGGGAAAATTTTCTACACACTCAAATAGTGTGCAAGATTTGGTCTAACCTTCTTGAACTGATCCACAGAGGAACTGTTCACAACTTCTGAAGGTAACCTGTTCCATGTGTCACAGATCTTATACATAAAGTAATTCCCACACACACTAGTCCTAAACCGTTTCAAATCCAACTTCCAACCATTGTTGCAAGTTGGGTTATCATTTAACCTAAACATACTTCTAAAATCGACATCGTTGAACCCGCGTAAGAGCTTGAAAACCTCGATCAGTTGACCGCGCAGCCTCCGAGTTTCAAGCGAAAACAAGTTCAGGGCGCGTAACCGTCGATTGTAGCCCATATGCCTAACGGAAGGGATTAACTTTGTGGCCCTCGCCTGCACTCGCTCCAGCCTCTCAATATCTTTCCTGAGGGTGGGCGACCAGAACTGCACAGCATACTCCAGGTGTGGCCGAACAAGTGAATTGTACAGTGAGAGCACAACCTCCTTTTCCGAAACTGAAATTGCCTCCTGATATAACCCAATAGTTTCTGGGCTTTCTTTTCCACCTCTACGCACTGTTTCGTAAACTTAAGGTCGCTGCTAATTAGCACACCCAAGTCCTTTTCTAAATCAGTCACCTCGATATTACTCCCCAACATCGAGGAGTCCGACTTGGGATTGGCGTAGCCAATGTGCATCACTTTGCATTTACCCAAGTTAAACGGCATTTGCCATTTTTCGGACCACTCTCCTATCCTACCTAGGTCCGCACGCAGTTCCTCAGGCGTCCCAACATTGGCCCCAAGCTTGGTGTCATCAGCGAATTTGGCGATCCGACTGACGATGCCACCGTCGATATCATTTATGTAAATGATAAACAACAGTGGCCCCAAAACGGATCTCTGAGGAACCCCACTAGTGACCGAGGCCAACCCGAACTAGCCACTTTAATTACAACCCTCTGCCGCCTATTCCTCAGCCAGTTTTCAATCCACCTACCTATTTCCCCACCGATACCCTGCGCGCGCACTTTCACCATTAGCCGGCGGTGAGGTACCTCATCAAAGGCTTTCTGAAAGTCGAGATAAAGTATATCAATCGCCCTACTCTTATCATACTCACTCAACATGACGCGGAAAAACTCGAGCAAGTTGGTGAGACACGACCTATGCTGTCTAAACCCATGTTGGGAGTCCCCAAGCAGCTTGTAGGAATCCAAATGGTCAACGATCCTATCCACTATTATCCCCTCTAATAATTTACCTACAACTGAAGTGAGACTAATGGGACGATAGTTCCCTGGACTTTCGTGATCCCCTTTTTTAAAGATAGGGGTCACGTTGGCTTCCCTCCAGTCACCAGGCACCTGGCCCGTCTCCAACGATTTGTTGAAGACTGTAGCCAGGTGGGGAGCCACCTGGTCGTGCACCTCCCGCAACACTCTGGGGAGAAACTGTTCTGGCCCAAGAGCCTTAAACGCGCTCAGTTTGTCTATTCTATCGGCAATGACTGTCGCGGTACATCGAACACTATCCATGCCAGCAGCTTCGTGCCTCACGCCTGGCTCGGGGATGATGCGGGTGTCCTCCCTAGTGAACACTTCCGCAAAGTACTCATTAAGCACATTAGCGATGTCCGCGTCGGAGGTCCGCAGAACGCCGCTTCGGTCCTTTAACGGACCTATCATGCTTCTAATGGGCTTTCTACTATTAACATAACTGAAGAACTCTTTAGGGTTCCCCTTGCAGAGGCTTCCCACCCGTAGTTCTTTGTTACGCTTCGCTAGTCTAACCTTCGCCTTCACTTCCCTACACAGGCGAACATACGCTTCAGTGTTCTCATGGGAACGATTGGCCTTCGCCCTCCTATACGCTACTTTCTTATTTCGGATAGCCAAAGCGATGTCACGATTGAACCACTTAGGCTGCGTTGAAGCAGGGGTGACCGGTTTTGAGGGTATGGCAGCAGACTGCAGCACCATAAACTCGTCCCGGAATGCACTCCACACTCGCTCAACATCGCCGCCGACCTCTAACCCCATCTCTCCTACGCTATCCCTGAGGCTAACAAAGTTCGCCCGCCGGAGATCGAGCTTACTTCCTCTCGAGTTACTACGCTTCACCCGAGGGACGCACACACGGAACCTAATCAGACCATGATCACTCCCGCCCAACGATTCGTCAACGGTGAGGCCAGTGACGAGGTTGTCTTCGGTCGTGAATACTAAGTCTAGAACGCTTTCGCCTCGTGTGGGCTCATTGACCCACTGAGTGAGAAAGTTCTCATTAGCAAAGTCAACTAGCCTCCTCCCTTTAGCATCAGCAGTCCTGTCTTCCCACTTTATGCCGCGACAGTTGAAGTCTCCTAAAACTACACACACCCTATCCCCTAGCAGGCTACTGAGTTCGGTGTACAGGGCTGTATCCTCCTCGAGGAGGAGATGCGGAAGTCTGTACACCAAGATTAACCTATAGTTCGTCCCCCCCCACGTTCAGATCGACGCCAAGCAGCTCCCGTTCCGATCGGAACTGGCAGTCAACCGGACTCAACGTGTCTCTGACGTATATTAGTACCCCACCCCCCTCCCCACGGGTGCGGTCTTTGCGAAACATTCTATACCCAGGAATTTCGAACTCCACAACGTAGTCCCTACGATCAGTATGAATCCAGGACTCGGTGATAGCAACGATATCCTGGTATTCTGATGCTAAGAGCTCCCGTAGCTCGCAAAACTTGTTCCTAATCGACTAGCATTAAAAAGCATTGCACGGAGAGAGAGAGAGAGAGAGAGAGAGAGAGAGAGAGAGAGAGAGAGAGAGTTACAAGGAGTTACAAGGAAAAGAAGTACCTCAAAAGGCCTTGCGGCCCATACCGAGGAGGTACCAATGGCAACGGGTGCCAGGGAAAATTTTGTACACACTCAAATAGTGTGCAAGATTTGGTCTAACCTTTTCTTGAACTGATCCACAGAGGAACTGTTCACAACTTCCGAAGGTAACCTGTTCCATGTGTCACAGATCTTATACGTAAAGTAATTCCCACACACACTAGTCCTAAACCGTTTCAAATCCAACTTCCAACCATTGTTGCGAGTTGGGTTATCATTTAAACTAAACATACTTCTAAAATCGACATCGTTGAACCCGCGTAAGAGCTTGAAAACCTCGATCAGTTGACCGCGCAGCCTCCGAGTTTCAAGCGAAAACAAGTTCAGGGCGCGTAACCGTCGATTGTAGCCCATATGCCTAACGGAAGGGATTAACTTTGTGGCCCTCGCCTGCACTCGCTCCAGCCTCTCAATATCTTTCCTGAGGGTGGGCGACCAGAACTGCACAGCATACTCCAGGTGCGGCCGAACAAGGGAATTGTACAGTGAGAGCACAATCTCCTTGTTCCGAAACTGAAATTGCCTCCTGATATAACCCAATAGTTTCTGGGCTTTCTTTTCCACCTCTACACACTGTTTCGTAAACTTAAGGTCGCTGCTAATTAGCACACCCAAGTCCTTTTCTAAATCAGTCACCTCGATATTACTACCCAACATCGAGTAGTCCGACTTGGGATTGGCGTAGCCAATGTGCATCACTTTGCATTTACCCAAGTTAAACGGCATTTGCCATTTTTCGGACCACTCTCCTATCCTACCTAGGTCCGCACGCAGTTGCTCGATCGCTTCGGGCGTCCCAACATTGGCCCCAAGCTTGGTGTCATCAGCGAATTTGGCGATCCGACTGACGATGCCACCGTCGATATCATTTATGTAAATGATAAACAACAGTGGCCCCAAAACGGAACCCTGAGGAACCCCACTAGTGACCGAGGCCCAACCCGAACTAGCCCCTTTAATTACACCCTCTGCCGCCTATTCCTCAGCCAGTTTTCAATCCACCTACCTATTTCCCCACCGATACCCAGCGCGCGCACTTTCGCCATTAGCCGGCGGTGAGGTACCTTATCAAAGGCTTTCTGAAAGTCGAGATAAAGTATATCAATCGCCCTACTCTTATCGTACTCACTCAACATGACGTGGAAAAACTCGAGCAAGTTGGTGAGACACGACCTATGCCGTCTAAACCCATGTTGGGAGTCCCCAAGCAGCTTGTAGGAATCCAAATGGTCAACGATCCTATCAGCTATTATCCCTTCTAATAATTTACCTACAACTGAAGTGAGACTAATGGGACGATAGTTCCCTGGACTTTCGTGATCCCCTTTCTTAAAGATAGGGGTCACGTTGGCTTCCCTCCAGTCACCAGGCACCTGGCCCATCTCCAACGATTTGTTGAAGACTGTAGCCAGGTGGGGAGCCACCTGGTCGCGCACTTCTCGCAACACTCTGGGGAGAAACTGGTCTGGCCCAGGAGCCTTAAACGCGCTCAGTTTGTCTATTCTATCGGCAACGACTGTCGCGGTACATCTAACACTATCCAGGCCAGCACCTTCGTGCCTCACGCCTGGCTCGGGGATGACGCGGGTATCCTCCCTGGTGAACACTCCCGCAAAGTACTCATTAAGCACATTAGCGATGTCCGCGTCGGAGGTCCGCAGAACGCCGCTTCTTCTAATGGGCTTTCTACTATTAACATAACTGAAGAACTCCTTAGGGTTCCCCTTGCAGAGGCTTGCCACCCGTAGTTCTTCGTTACGTTTCGCTAGCCTAACCTTCGCCTTCACTTCCCTACACAGGCGGACATACGCTTCAGTGTTCTCGTGGGAACGATTGGCCTTCGCCCTCCTATACGCTACTTTCCTATTTCGGATAGCCGAAGCGATGTCACGATTGAACCACTTAGGCTGCGTTGAAGCAGGGGTGACCGGTTTTGAGGGTATGGCAGCAGACTGCAGCACCATAAACTCGTCCCGGAATGCACTCCACACTCCCTCAACATCGCCGCCAACCTCTAACCCCATCTCTCCTACGCTATCCCTGAGGCTAACAAAGTTCGCCCGCCGGAGATCGAGCTTACTGCCTCTCGAGTTACTACGCTTCACCCGAGGGACGCACACACGGAACCTAATAAGACCGTGATCACTCCCGCCCAATGATTCGTCAACGGTGAGGCCAGTGACGAGGTTGTCTTCGGTCGTGAATACTAAGTCTAGAACGCTTTCGCCTCGTGTAGGCTCGTTGACCCACTGAGTGAGGAAGTTCTCATCAGCAAAGTCAACTAGCCTCCTCCCTTCAGCATCGGCAGTCCTGTTTTCCCACTTTATGCCGCGACAGTTGAAGTCTCCTAAAACTACACACACCCTATCCCCTAGCAGGCTACTGAGTTCGGTGTACAGGGCTGTATCCTCCTCGAGGAGGAGATGCGGAGGTCTGTACACCAAGATTAACCTATAGTTCGTCCCTCCCACGTTCAGATCGACGCCAAGCAGCTCCCGTTCCGACCGGAACTGGCAGTCAACCGGACTCAACGTGTCTCTGACGTATATTAGTACCCCACCCCCCTCCCCACGGGTGCGGTCTTTGCGAAACATTCTATACCCGGGAATTTCGAACTCCCCAACGTAGTCCCTACGATCAGTATGAATCCAGGACTCGGTGATAGCAACGATATCCTGGTATTCTGATGCTAAGAGCGCCCGTAGCTCGCCAAACTTGTTCCTGATCGACCTAGCATTAAAAAGCATTGCACGGAGGGAGCCTCCCCTATTCTGACCGCCCCCTAGCACGACCCGTTTCCCGAACAGCCAGGGCTGTCGGGAGTTGAAGAGCCCCTCACTAACGAGGGGACAATCTCCGCAGGAGCCTGAGCCCCCTCCAACGTGGAAGGAGAGTCACCCACCTGTACCTGGACGCACCCTTCAGTTGAAGGTACGTCCGCCACCGGCTCATCATCATCCCTCCCCGGTGGGGGCCCATCATCTCTCCCCGGACTCGACCTCACCATACGGTATAGGTGCCGGTCAAGCAGCGTGCCTAGCACACCTTTACCCCTGACATTGAGGTGGACACCATCCCTCTGATACAGGTCCCACCTACCCGAAAACGCGTCGAACGGGTCAACAAACCTCACGCCCAGTGGGACGCACAAGTCTTGCACCCTCTCGTTGATGCCAATGACCTTACTGAGCGCGTGGTCACTGGCATTCATCCGCGGTAAAATACCCATCAACATTCCCCTGTCTGTCTTAAGTTTCAGATCATCCGCAAGAGACATGATCTCGGTGATGATCCCTTCCGTTGAACCTACCCTACCGCCTTTGAGGAACAAGTCGTTGCCACCAGCATGGACAACGATCGCAGTCCTCCGACTAGCCACGCGCACCTTATCTAATTCCTTCCTTATGTGCGCCGTTCCCCGACCGGGTAAGCACCTTACCTTCCTCCTGTCTCGGTTTGCAGAAGCAAAGTACTTCTCCTGGCCCCTAATCTGCGAGTCCCCAATTAAAACGGTGTCTTCCTCCTTCGCGCACAGGAGACTAAAGCGGTTGGAGGTCCTGACAGGGGCAACTGGGGTCTCGGGCTTCGGCTTCGCAGCCTTCTTGCCCGAGACCTTTCGAAACCCGTCGCCACCCATAAACTCGGCCGCACTTACACCACCCGACCCACCCCGACCGGCAGCTACATCCTTCCGCTTCTTTGGGTCATCAGTAGGCCCCTTCCCACCCTTTTTCTTTATCGGCCCCTTCCCACCCTTCTCTATCGGCCCCTTCTTTACGCCCTCCACCTTACGCCGCGGTTCCATGCATTCCACGTGGGTCGCTGGCGATTCCTGACACTGATTTAGAACCCTGGCCCCCGGTTTCACCTCTACCCTTTCTCCGTGGTCCCGAGCTCTGTCCATTCCATCGCTGGACCCCCTTTCCACGGCAGCTATCCTATCCTGAATGAGCTCCGGGTTGGAGGGCGGCGCAGCCTCGTCAGTGACCGCCGCACCTCCAACAGCCGATCTGGACGACTCGAGCCGCCGGACCCTCTCCTCCAGCTTCAAGTAAAACTGCATGTGTTCGCAAAAGCGGCACGCTGGAGTGGTTGATCTTCTCGAAGCAAGCTTCTTTGAAGTTCGTCACCCACTGGTTCACTTCACACCTCGCACATTCAGCCTTCAATTTCTGCGGTCCAGTCATTGTAACTTTTTTTTCTTTTTTCGAATTCTGAATACTCTGAATAAGATAAAGCGTTCTAGCAATGAAAACTATCAAAAACGTTCTGACCAGTATATAAAAAAGGAGGGGGGGGTGAATTCTTCCCGCGCGTAGACGCATCCACCTATTTGCAAGTGACGTTCATCCCTTCCAGAAGACTACACCTCTCGCTGCTGCCGCACCGACCAAAGGTCTCCCCAGGGCCGGACAGTCCCAAACGTGTCGCAGCTACCAACTGACAAACACTCGCGACGCAGGCGTCACGGATTTCCGCCAGGAGCGACAGCGAGATGCAGCCCCTTACTAAGTCTTACTAGTCACTCACAAGCGGCCAGACTCTTAGAATCCAGTGTTCAAGGGATATCCCACCAGACCCAGAGGCTACGCCCGAGACTTTACGCTGGCCTGGCAGCCAGCTGGGCAGTAAAGCTCTCTCACCTCAGAGCAGTACAGCCAAGCACCATCAATTGGTCACCAAAGAACGGTCGCAGGGGGCTGGTCAGGCCATTACGCGTTAGGAATGGGCTTAACGGGGCACTAGCCACACTCCATTCATCGCGCCCCTACGCCTGGGACCCCTCCATCCCAGTCTCTCACAACCTACGAGAGAGAGAGAGAGAGAGAGAGAGAGTATAATGGCGTCTAATCACACGTACCGACCGCCAATTCATTTTCCAAATAAAAGTAATGAACACTTCCTTTGGATGTTTTTGTATTGATATATACCAATTAAAACAAGTTCAATAGATAATTAAAACAAGTTCAATAGCCAATTTGTGAAGCATTTTTGAGAGTTGTTTTTAATAATTATATCGCAACGTTTTGGGGGAGTTAACTCTCATAAATATTCCAAAATTTTTGAATTATATTCTTGGATTTTCTTGACTGTGACGCCAAAGAACACTGATTTTGAAAATGTAACAATGAATATATGAATAACATTCATTCAAAACTACTTCCTTCAGACGTTTTGTATTCCGATTATTTTCATTAATTTTTTATTTTTGTTATTCTTTTCTTCGTCCTGTTCGTTAGAAAGTAAAAAATATCAAGTTACGATAGTATACTTTATTGATGTGTAAATGTCCTCAACCCAAATACACAAATCATGTTTTATTTGCATATTTTGCTTTTCGCTGTAGCTTTGTTAGTTTTTCATAATAAATGTTTAAAATCAGGAAAATTATTTGTAATCACCCTACATATACCAGGAATCACCCTTCATAATCACCCTAAATATCACCCTACATATCACCCTATATAATTACCCTACATATACCAGGAACCACCCTTCACAATCACCCTACATAATCACCCTACATATCACCCTATATAATCACCCTACATATATCAGAAAAAGGTGAGGACACGTCAGAATTTAATAAAAAATTTATTATTTTATTCTGATAAAAGGTATATTATAGAATAAAAAGGAAATATAAAACATTCTTGTAGAATAAAGTACATTAAGAGGCGGTAGGGTTTGTAGCAGCTACAAAGCCAAAACCATATAATAATACAAAGGCTGAGGATGCTAATAAAAAATGTACTTTGACCGATGAAACCAAAATTGAGGCGTTTGACAATTTCAGAAAAATATTTGTTAGGTGATGTAGCCACGAGAAATTAAGGAAGGATTGTGTTGCCAGCAACTTGAAGCATATATATATATATACACCATTGGTTACTTTTGGTTAGCTTCCGCCGAATTGTTCATTCTGACGAAGGTCAAGCTTTTCACTCCACCTTAGACCTACAGTTTAACGTGGAATCCGAACCACCCACTCTCCACCAGCAGCCCAGCGTCTAGGCCACCCAGGGTACCCATTTATCTACCAACCACTTTCTTTATTGTGCGGAAGGATGAACAGCTGGGTTTTGCTGCGCGCCGGTTGCAGTCACCTGGTCTCGAACCCGGGGCCGATGGATTCGTAGTCAGCGACGCTAACCACTACACCACCGAGGTGCATATATATATATATATATATATATATATATATATTGCAGGAAGGAGGGGTCAAGAGTGAACGCCCACAAAAATGCGGCCCCCCCACCTCACATACAAGGGGAAGAAGAGAGTCGAAATCAAGATTCAAAGTTTTCCAGATGCCCTAGACGCTCTGTGGTTTGAAAGGCTGAAGGTCATAGACAGGGGGAAAGATGGACTGAAGAAGGTTCCAGAGTTGACCGGTTAAGCAGATAAAAAATTGAGAATACCGATTAATCCTTGCGTTAAAGAGTTGGACAGAAAAGGGATGAGAATGTTTCGAAAGTCTGTCATTGCAAGCTGTTAAAGGAGGAGGCATGCAGTTAGAGAGCTCAGAAGAACAGTATCTATTATAATAGCGACAGTAAAGAGAGAGTGAGACAACAATGCGGAGAAAAGAGAGAGAGACTGAAGGGAGTTAGTAAGAGACGGGGAATTGATGTGACGAAAAGCCTTTGATTCCTCCCGGTCGAGTAGAACTGTGGGGGTTGAGCTACCCAACACATGAGAAGTGTATTCCATACAGTCGAGGGTTTGGGGAAGGGGACGAAACCTCTGTACAGAGACAGCAACTGAGTTGGGAATGTAAAGAAACTGCAGAGTCAGTACAGCACGCCTGACCTCTTAGAAGCTGCTTTAGAAAGAGAGTATGTGTGATCTTTCCTTTAAGAAAGATCACGAGAAATGTAATAGTGGTATTGTTTAACCCCTTCGCAACATCTAAGGTCATATGACGGAGGGGACTTACAGTTTTACGCGAAAGGAAACACCAACAATGTTAAGAAACGAGGAAGGATTGAGTTGTGTATTGTTGAAGGTAAGGGGGTAGTCGTGTGAAAAATTGTGACGAATAGACGGATGAAGTAACTGTGTTTTGAGGCATTGAAAGCCACAAGGTTTCCTCTGCCTTAGTCAGAGATAGTAAAATGATCAGAGGTCAGGTGCACCATAGCCGTCTCACACGAAGCATGGAGTAACTGTTGAGAAGGACGCTTTGTGGAACGGGTTGAGAAAGGAAGGGTGGAATCATCAACATAGGAGTGGATAGGACAGGAAGTGCGACTTAGAAGATCATTGGTAAATAAAAGGAACCCAACTTTGGGACAGGCTGAATGAAAGCGAACATCCAGAAGGAATGAAAAGTAGCAGATGAAAGACAAAGACGAAAGAGTTTACCTAGGCAGGGTGTAAATGCAGAAGCACAGTTCTTGAGGACAGCAGGAGGAACCCCATTAGGACCGAACGGCAGAAAAAGCATTTTTTAAGAGATTCTAACTTTGGCATAATTAGGCCTAAGTCAGATGGGAGAGGAGACGGAGGAACAGCACTGGAATCGCCCAGGGTTCAATTGAAGGCGAAAGTTTGAGCGAAGAGTTTAGTTTTATCAGAAGAGACGGCAACCGAGATATCAGATAGGAAAAAAGGAGGGAAAGAAGTAGTTAAAGTGTTGGAGAAGTTTTTGGGTAGGTGCCAGAAAGAGCGGGAAGAATTGGAATTAGGTTGGTTTTCACATTTTTGTCTAATGAATGTATTTTTGATGAGTCGAAAAACAGGTTTTGCACGATTCCGGGCAGAAATATAAGCTAAGTGTGAGTCAGCAGTTGGAGGGCAACGGTACCTTCTGAAAGCCTCTTCTCTGTTGCGGACAGCAGTAGAACAAATAAAGTTAAACCAAAGGGTTTTTTGTGTTGGTAATATAAAAAGAGTATAGAATGCCCGAGAGAATCGACCCCACTTCTCTTTATATGGGGAGGGCCACTTTTGCGGGCATTCGCCCTTGGCCCTCCTTCCTGCATAAAGAAAAATATCATGTGGCAACCTTCAAATATATATTAATAATTTAGGCGACGTTTTATCAAAAAAGTATTTACAGTGCAATTACGAAGAAAATCTTATGAAATAAACAAATAAAATTCATTCGGTAAAAAATAAAGCAAAAAAAAAAAGAGTTGCTTGAAATTTATAAACACTAAAAAGCAAAGTCCGTAGAAAAATCGGTATCTTCCCTCTTGCAGATGGTTTTGAGCCTTGGTGCTAATTATAGCAACCAAGTCGTATCATTTTCGAGGTCATGACTTTCCCGGAGATTCTAGAATGTTCAGCAGCAAATGTCAGAAGATGCGAATTCAAGGAAATTTCTGGTCCTTATTGGTAAATGAAATTGTAATTACAAACATAATATTAAAATTAAATGACAAATAATTCATAAACAAATATATTCATTTTTCTTGTCGTAAAATCTTACCTGTTGAAATCAAATTTGTCGTCCTTGGAAGCCAGAGCGTCCACAAAGGTTTGGATAATAAAGAAATCCGATCCACCATGTCCCACCCGGGGTTTTCCTTGAATACATTAATAAATCTTATATTATTTTAATAATAATTGGATGTTATTTACAGAATAATGTTTAGGCTCTATCTTGTGATAAAGAAACGTCAAGACAGTGAGACTATATTATAATTTGCTTTATGTTTAATAATTAATAATAAACTTACCTCTTCGCACTCAATAATGTTGGTACTTTTCGTCAGAAAATCGAAATGGCTGATGGTATAGTGTTTGAAATCACTCCATTTCAGTTCTCCCTTAGTTCCATAAATCGTTGTTTTTCTTGCGCATACTTCCTCGCTGAAGGCGATCATCGTTAAACTTGCAGTGGCGCCATTGTTGAATTGAAAATTTACAACCTTTGAGCAAATTAATGAATTTAAATACGTTAATTTATTTTCTTAAAGATAACATTTCTTCTTGAATAAGGTCTCTACATAAACACATTATTTTTAAGGAATTAACATTTTATCTAATAAGGTCTGTATATATTTGGTTACCCATATTTATTTCAATATCATCGCTATAATTTTGTTTACCTGGTTATCACAAACGTCATTGTCAGTTTCGTAAACGCATTTTCCGTATGGACCTTAAATGAAATACAAAGTTTTGATCAATATTTAAGAATTAAATAATAATATAAACGGTAGAAGATAGGATAGTGTCATCCAAATGTGGTGTAGGAACTTCACTGGAAGAAAGAAGATTAGGTTGGTCCAAACCTGATTTAATAGCTTTTCTCAGATGATACATGTATCCCTCTTCACTGTCCTCGATATCACAGACAGCAGACATCGGAAAAGTCGGTGATTTTGGCTCAGGGTCAAGATAGATCTTTCTAGCTGAATAAGGGCACGTGGATTCTACCTTACAGTCAAGACATCTGTCACTACCATTTTCAGGTTTATTTTCCTTTCTTTAAAGAAGTCATAAGCTTTTAATAAGAATGTTAATCAAAAAATATATTACATAAATCTATTTACTGACAAGCTTTACATTATTGACTTACATTTATGAAAAAAAATTTAAAATTATAACAGTAAAGAAAACCATCTCACCTGAAGTGCTGAAGAGATCCAAAAGATGATATTTTCGTGCATTTCTGGTTTGACATCCAGTAACAAATTAGATCAACATCGTGGCAACATTTGGCAAGAAGAGAGAAAGTACTGCGAGACTGGTTACCCCAATTACCTTTGATAAATTATTAAAACTTGATCATATTCCAAACTATGTGCTGAGACGACTGTAACCAAATGTTTATAATACAAATATAGAAAATTAAAATGAACTTTCTTTAATGCTTCAACTTGTTATTAATAGTTTATGCAAACGATAAATATCGATTGTTTAAAACAATAAGGTTGAGTTACAGTTATAATTCTTTTTTATAACATACAGTCTCATTCTTAAGCCTTAAATCTTCAAAAGTCACTTATTTGTGGATTTGTTACACGAAATTATACAGTCCAGCTATTTTATGTTGTTTGACAAGAATTAACTGAAATTATTTACCTCTCACATAGGAGTGGGCAAAATGCCAGTAGCCTACTGGTTCAGCATGAGTTATATTGACAACATCTCCAATAATCCCAGAATCAATTAATTCTTTCAGTTTTTTCACCGATGGATGATAACTAAATTAAGGATAACAACATATGTTATTAATAATTATGTTCTACAACTTATAGTTCTTGAAACCTTTTAAAGCCAATATGTTATTGTCATCATAGACCCTTTAAAAAAAAAGACTTTTTTCGTACTTAAAAACATGCCTACCGTAAAACATGGCAGAGAGATAGTATTACATTATTGTCACGGCAAGCATTATAAATACTTTTACAATCTTCTACAGTTACAGCCATAGGTTTTTCCAGCAGAATATGATACCTACAAATAAGAAATACTAAATTGAAGACATTATAAAATAAATGAACAAAAAATGAGGTCTGCGTAATATTTGTGCCTCAAAATGAGTACTGCATATATAATAAAATTAAAACATTTTAAACATTTCATTCATTGATGGTACTGTCTCATACTCAATACGTTTAGTGTCAAATTAACAATAATTCACTTTTACCCTTTCTTCGCAAGAGCAACAGCGGGGCCAACATGGTCTTGATCTTGAGTACAAATGATGGCACAGTCCGCAAATTTGCCTACTTTACAGATTGACTGCCAATCTGTAAAACAACTGAATGGAAAACAATTATATTTCAGATTACTGAAACAAATTAAAATAAAACCAATTTCTCGTAAATGAAATGGTTAACATTTGGCATAAAATTAAATTATAAATTAAAAAATGTAAATTTTATGGCTATGCATCTAATATGATAATACTGTATATTTTTGCATTAAATCTTAAAGAATGACATCACACTGAACTTGTAACGCTGAATGAGGTCATACGAGTTTTCTTTTATGGCATGCACATTAGAAAATGATTTATGTCGTAAAGCGTAATGTCATACCCTGGTCTATTTTAGTCAAGCTCCAATGTGGAAATGCGTGTTTTTTCATATTTAGTGAATACACTTATTGAATATACATGCAGAGCCTAGTTTACATTTTTATAATATATTTATTTTGTAATGTTTTCATATAAGTATTATATTTATATACTGAAATTTAACACATGTACTGCTAATAAATTGTTAAATTTAAGCAGATTCCAACCTCAAATATCATAAAATCATGAGCAATTTAAACATGGAATCCTATGAACTATAACACGTTTTCATACAATGAGCAAATAAGTTCTGAATCAACGTTCGAACAGAAATTTCGCGAAATTCAGAAACTTTAAAAGTTGTATAACATTTAGAGACATTTACCACTGAGTAAAATGTAAAAATATACATACATACATACATACATACATATATACATACATACATACAGTGGAATCTACTATCCGCATATGTCCGTTCCTGGCTATGGGCGGATAGCTGAGGTTCCCCCACCCAAGACCCATGTAGCATAGGACAACTACTTACCGTAATAAATTTAAATAAGGGATAAACAATTTTACGTGGACAGTTACATTAAAATAATAATAATAATAATAATAATAATAATAATAATAATACTTAAAACTATCCATAAAGGGAGTCGAACCTTGCAACGTTTTCCGTTCACATTCCTTCTGATTACAAGATTTCGCTGCTTGTTAAAACACACTTAGGACCCGTGAAGATCAAAACACACTGTTTATGGTTTAAAAAAAGCCTGATAAACGCGACACACAACAGGGTAGTTTGGGCGGTGGTACGAATACATAAATGTACGGTTATTTGAGTTTTGCGGTTAGTTGAGTGGCGGATAGTAGAGGTTCCAGTGTATATGTAAATACCATCCTAATAAGCACAAATCATATAATTAATAAATATACAAAATAATGTAAAAATATGCTCAACTGTTCAATGTTTATTGTATCGATCGAGAAATGGTTCTACGGTTTGGGTTCATTACCTACAAATTATACCCCAACTGCAAATAATTACAAACAACTGCTCGCATCCTGAACATATGTCTCATCTCAACAAAATTAAGTATACAGGGTAGACCAAGATAAAGTAGCCCCATTGAGTTTTGTTAAAAGAAATAATGGGCTTACTTTATCTTGGATCCACCCTGTATAGTACATGCAGGGTGTCCCGCTTCCGCTTAAAAAGTTAAAAGTAGTCGGGCAAGTCATTCCGTATTGTGTTCTGTTGGATGCTGTCTTTTGCTATATTTTATTGCACGAAAGGCTTAACGACACGTACATTCATGTGAACGGCAGCCATTTCCAACACCTGATATAACATGTTATTTCTTATTAATTCATTCAATTATATATATATTAAAAAACGGATCTTTTCCTTTATAGCACCCCCAATTTCTTTTTTTCAATTACTAAAAATTTTGACCTGAATGCCTGGTTAGGTCAACTGTACGCCCTTGCCAATTGGTTAGGTTAAGTCGTGATATTTTCGTTAAAACTAACGAAAATATCACGACTGAACCTAATCAATCATCAAGGGCGTACAGTTGACTTAACCGGGCATTCATTTAACCTAACAATTTGGTTAATTTTTACATTCACGTCTCATTCTAAAGTTGTAGGGCGGGATACTAAGAACAATGGGGGTGCTATAAAAGGACACACTAAAACAACTGGGGGGTGCTATAAGGGAAAAAATAAAAAAAAATTGAGGGCTACTTTCAAGCGATAATACACCATATAATATATATATATATATATATATATATATATTATATTATATATATATATATACAGGGTGGGCCGAAAGTCTGGATCCATAGGAAAATATTTATTTTAATACATAAATTAAAACAAATGGTAAATACTTAAAATGAATATCAACTTTAACTCGTAAATGCGTATCCGTGATACTGTACAGTGGTTCGTACTCCAGTATAAACAACAAATTATAACAAATGCTCAAATTGGCGGCCTCTGACATCGAGACACTTAGGGATGGAATTTATGATTTTTAATAATTCTTCGAATTGACGTTCTCGAGATGCGTTTTCATTTGATAATCTTCTTGTTGACTTTACTGGACTATTCGTTAAAGTTTCACATACCATTGCAGAGGTATTTTCATCAGTTGCAGTTTTTGGACGACCAGAACGCCGTCGATCATGTACACTTCCTGTTTCTTTGAAACGTTTAAACAACTTGCCAACAGTCGCGTGTGTTACTGGATGCTTATCAGGATGATTTCTATTGAATTCGTAGCAACTTCTCTGTGCGTAGCGCCCTGTCTTGCGTACATGAGCACAAGTTCTACCCGGTCTTCTGTTGTTAGATTCGAAGCCATTTCTGGGCTGAAATAAAAAAAGTATTTGAGTATTTATACTGGAGTACGAACTACTACTGTACAGTATCACGGATACGCATTTACGAGTTAAAGTTGATATTAATTTTAAGTATTTACCATTTGTTGTAATTTATGTATTAAAATAAATATTTTCCTATGGATCCAGACTTTCGGCCCACCCTGTATATATATATATATATATATATTTACAAAATTGCCCTTACCAGAATTCGAACCCAGGACATCTCGAGTAGGAGTCGAGAGTGCTACCACCACACCACGACGAGATAAAAGTTAGCACAACTTTTCAGATATTTCAACAAGCAAGGAAACACTTAACGCCAATGTTACACCAGAGAAAATTAAAATCTGTCATTACCTCGACTGCGGGAGGGATTATAATCCCTCCCGCTGTCGGTGTTTTACCTGATAATTATCAGGTAAAACACTTCTGGAGCAGAAAGCATTGAAATATGTAACAGGTTGTGTTAACTATTACCTTGTCGTAGTGTGATGTTGGGACTCCTAGTTAAGAGGTCCTAGGTTCGAATCCTAACCGGGAACAATTTTGTATTATACAAAAACTACGCGTGCTCATACGTGTTATTCCATATATATATATATATTATATATATATATATATATATATATATTGGTAGATAAATGGGTGCCCTGGGTAGCCTAGTGGTTAAGACGCTGGGCTGTTGGTTGAGCGTGGTTCGGATTCCACGTTAAACTGTAGATCTAAGGTAGAGTGACAAGCTTGACCTTCCAGAATGAACAATTCGGGCGGAAGCAAAACCAAGGTGTGTGTGGTGTGTGTGTGTGTGTGTGTGTGTGTGTGTGTGTGTGTTAAACTTTGGCGTAAATTAATTAAAACATTTTTACTACTTGAAATAGTTTTCAAACATGTGATAACAAGTAACATTTATATATACGAAATTACTATGCAAATTCAATATATAAATAATAATAATAATAATAATAATAATAATTTGACATGACCACCTTAAATCATAAATGAATTAATAAAAGTGTAGCAAAAGTACAAAAAATAAAAAAGGAAAGGAGGTTAAAGCGAAAAACCGAACATTCATTTCGTATTCCAACAACGAACGAATATCACGAGATTCAGACCTTAAAAAGGAGAGAATACAAAGCGAAGCGAGTCAAGTAAACGAATGAATAACGGAAGTTACAACCATTTTTCTTCTATTTTAAAGGTATTTTCCATCCATTTTCTGGCGTGAAGTCGGGGCTCAGCAACGCCAACTATCTGAAACTCATTAGGAAACTCCTTGGCGTATCTTGAATACACTTTTCCACGATTTCCTGAAATGGGAATACCATTATAAATATGAAGATCTAAAATGGCATCGTGACATTATTATTATTAGTAGTAGTAGTAGTAGTAGGAGGAGTAGTAGTAGTAGTAGTAGTAGTAGTAGTAGTAGTATTCACATTAAGTTTGAATAACACTTAATGATTCAGTAAAAATATATGAGAAAGCTAACTTATATTTCCTCTGCTTACACCATTCAGCATATTAGAATAATGATCTTTCCACAGATCTACAATATTTTGATCTCCTGAGACGTCATCGATTGACGAGGGAGGAGACCAAATATTTGTTTTGTTTTTTAAATACTTCCAAAATCTTTTACAGCCGTTACAAAGTTAACAAGTTAACTTCACGCGCTTTAAGGTTAAAATATTCTCCTCCTCTTGTTTGACCTGCTTACAGCAGCCTTACATAGTACTCTGTTTTTACTCATACCCATGTATATCGGGCCTACTCTTGGTTTACCAATGGGGTTCCAAACATCATACTCATTACACTTATGGATCGGACCACCCATTGAATGATGGTAACTCAAAGCATTGTTGCTTCCACTGGTGATGAGCCTCGTTAGTATGATGATCCTTTGTGCACCTGCATGACATTGATGCTGATGCCTGTTCGTACCCTTAATGGGTGTATGAGCTGAGTGGTGCTCTGTAAAACAGCAAATCAAAAAGAAAGATTTTAGACTAACCTGCACCAACTATAATCCCTTTTACTGTCACTGAAGGATTCTTCTCATTTTTAACTGTAGAGAGTTCAGTGCGAAACCAATCCATAGTTACAAAGATTAAACTGTAAAAATTAAATTATTTCAGTCGAACAGAAAATGCACAATCCTCGCTTTGAACGTCTACAGTCTACGCTGTACCAGTTTAATAGCATTACCAGACACGACCTCGTTAGATTAATCTATCTTAGTCACTTGACCGTTCAACGAATACCGTCCATGTTTACCAATTTTATTCTAGCAAATGCAAAGCGACTTTATTCAGTCTTATAGGAGAGCTCCATGCAATAAAAGGTAATTCAATCAATGAAATTTCAATCACTCAAAAATTTCAATGAATGCACACGAGCGTTGAGCCGTTGACCGTTAATGATCAGCGTGTAGGGAGCATTAAGGGACAGCAGCAATTCGTGCAAGCAACTGATTCGACTACAACCACAGAGTTACTGTTATCACAGTGTAAAGTGGCGTATATAAGTCTAACCAAAGGTGGGTGAGGTGCCACATTTTGCCATTAGCTCAAAGAGAGAGTAGCAGGTACGCTGGCAGGGTTGCCAGATATATATGATGAAAAACAGCATGATTGCTTGTAAAATGTAGCATCCAATAAATAAATAAATAAATAATATATATATAATATATATATATATATATATATATATATATATATATATATATATATATATATATACTGTGTGTGTATATATATATATATATATATATATTATATATAATATATATATATTATATATATATATACTGTGTGTGTGTATATATATATATATATATATATATATATATATATATATATATATATAATTTGGGGGGGGGGGGAGCTCAATAAAGTTTTAAGCAATTTACAAAATACGATGTAAGTACGGTGGTAAGTTTCATTTCATGTGTAGCCTGTCAAATATTGTACAGGGTGTCCCAGAAGTCTTGGAGGAGTTTTATTTGGCTATAACTTTTTTCTTTTTTGATTAATTTATTTATTTTTATTTTTCAATTAAAGTACCCTTCCTGCGATTAATGAAAATGGAATCCTGGATAGTGCAACAAAGAGTGGCTATTGTGGAACTTTATTTGACAAACAACAATTCCATCGATGCCGCTCAAAGAGCTTTTCGATTAAAATTCAACACACTTTCTGCTCCTTCTCATCGAGCTATTCGACGGTACGTCGCTAAATTTCGTATGGGAAAGGGTCAGGGAGATGAACCACGGACTGGGCGTCCACGGACAAGCCAACTCGAGTCCAACTGAGATGATTCTTGAAAGCGTTGAGGAAAATCTACATCAGTCCGATGTCGCAGCCAGGAATTAAACATTTCAAGAAGTTCCTTACATCGAATTTTAAGAGAGGATATCAATCTTTACCCGTACAAAATTCAAATTGCTCAAGAAATTAAACCACAAGATCATCAGAGTCGGATAACGCACGCTAATGCGAGTTTAGATTTACGCACTGAAAATGAAGATGTTCACCAGATATTAAATTTGTAATTAAAATCGCAATAAATATATTTTCAAGTGTTACAAACCTTTTTTTATTTGATTCCCAAACAAAATAGTTATAGCCAAATAAAATCCTTCCCAGACTTCTGGGTCACCTTTTATATGACTTTATCGTTTGTATTATATATATATATATGAGAGAGAGAGAGAGAGAGAGAGAGAGAGAGAGAGAGAGAGAGAGTATAAAATGGCGTCTCTTTCTCATGAAACTTGAAACTCCTTTTTAAATCTCAATTAAAGCATTCAGATGAAATTTCTTTAAAGCACCAATAGCTACTCTCGACTTTCAGTCGATAAAGAAACAAACGAACGTGATGCATTTGACAAAACTTAATTGTTTACACGACGAAAATGCAAAGAACAACTAAGACCTGCCGAAGGGCGGTTCGAGGAGATTAGCGAAGGAAAGTTAAAAATAAAATTCTGGGAATTTTCAATTATTTTCTTTACTATCGTTATACCAAGTACGATAATGTAGAAATAATTCTGCTGAAAGTACGATAACTTTTTGATGTCATGTACGCTAATTTAGATCTGACAATTTGGGAATCCTGAATTCTCGACTCAGTTGCCTTCCACGAATTGTGGCTGCTCTTGTTTACTTCCCGCGCGATGATCATTACCGGTCAACCCTCTTCTATGAGACTGAATAAAGTCGTCTTGCGTAAGCCAGTATAAAATCGATAAAGTAGACGATCCGCGTTAAATGGGCAAGTGACAGTTTAATCTTTCTAACTATGGATTGGTTTCGCACAAAACTCTCTACAGTTAAAAATAAGAAGAATCGTTCAGTGACAGTAAAAGGGATTGTAGTCGGTGCAGGTTAGTGTAAAAACATTTCCGTTCGTCTCATATATATATTTATATATATACAGTGGTGGGCACCGTTAACCAAAAAGTTAACTTCGATAACGATAATTCACTGGTCAACAAATTTTAAGGAATTTTTTGTATCTTTAATGAAAGTAGCCGATTCTTATGTATTTTTGCATGCTGAATTTGAAAATGATAGTGAAATTGTTTAATTAGTTCGCGTTTTTAAGATATCATGGTAATTATTGTGTAAGTACTGGTAAAAATTTATCCCACAACATATATGTATTTTAAGGAGCACACTCACTTCAATGTCGTTTCCTCTTGGCCTGTCTCTTGTACTCTGACTGTGTAGTGTCTCTTATTACTGACCAGCAGAAATCAGCCAGCATAGATGAATTCACTTGCCCTGGTAACGTTTCTCAAGAGCTGAAATCTGCTGATGAAAACGTTCCCCATGTTCGTCACTTACTTCACCAAGGTTTGCCGGGAAAAAGTCGAAATGGGAATGGAGGAAATGAATTTTTAGAGATATGTTACATCCCATTCTTTGGTACGCCTTCAACATATTATCCACCAATTCATCTGCATTTGGAGCTCTGTTGTTTCCAAGGAAATTTTGCGACACTGACTTGAACGAGACCCAAGCTTCTTTTCTCGGCCCTCCAAAAGTGTCTCGAAATGTTCATCTTTCATCAGATTTCGTATATGAGGACCAACAAATATGCCTTCCTTGATTTTGCCTCACTGAGTCGAGGGAACTTCTGGAAAAGATACTTAAATGCCTTTCCATCCTTATTGAGTGCCTTCACAAAATTTTTCATAAGCCCTAACTTATATGTAACGGTGGTAGAAGTATTTTGCTTGGCTCTACTAATGGCTCGCACGAAACGTTTTTCACACCTGGCACTAAACGTTCTCTTAGAGGCCATTCCTTCCTTTCATAATGCTGTGACCTAGCACGGCTGTCCCACTCGCAAAGGAAGCAGCAGTACTTCGTGTAACCCTGCTGGAGACCAAGTAACATGCCGACCACTTTCAAATCACCACATATGCTCCATTTGTGAGCGTTGTAGTTTATGTGGTGAAGCAGATATTGCATATTTTCATATGTCTCCTTCA
>JAJOZX010000153.1:1905000-1937500 GCA_023014485.1 Bathynomus jamesi
ATACTTCTATTATAAATATTTTATTACAATCATGTCATTTTCTAGTTCTAAATATGGTGTTAAGTTTCAATAATTCTAATTTATCGAAGGTAATTGGGGTAACCAGTCTCGCAGTACTTTCTCTCTTCTTGCCAAATGTTGTCACGATGTTGATCTAATTTGTTACTGGATGTCAAATCAGAAATGCACGAAAATATCTTCTTTTGGATCTCTTCACCACTTCAGGTGAGATGGTTTTCTTTACTGTTATAATGTAATATAATGTAAAGATTGCCAATTAATAGATTTATGTGATACATAGGGGTAATAAAAGTTCGTTCTGACAGGAAAATAAGATAACATAGGAAAATAATAACAGAATTGAACGAAAAAATAGCTTTAACTATACATTACAAACAATACAATCAACTTACCAATTAATCCAAACATGCTCATTTGCTCAAATTGCATTCCATGTAGCCGTTGACACATTTCTACTCGTCTTTGTAAGCTGTTGGTTACGTTTTGAAGTGTTTCCGCACTAATTTTGTTACAATGATTTGTAATTTTTTCTTTTAACTGCTGGATCGTTCGAGGTCTTGACTCATAAACAACGAACTTTAAGTGGCCCCACAAAAAGAAGTTAAGTGGGGTCAAATCAGGGCTTCGGGACGGCCATTTCATACAAACTCGGCGTCCTCTCCATCTGCCACGAAGATTCTCATCTAACCATTGTCTCACTGAACGACTGAAATGCGAAGGTGCACCATCTTGCTGAAACTAGAACTTTCGTCTAGCATCCAAAGACACTTCGTCAATGTACTTTTGTAAAAATCCCTCCAGAATGTTGTTCAACTAAGAATCCCCGTTCACGGTTTCATCAAAAAAGTATGGTCTCATGTGGTTCCTCTATGAATTCCTGCCCACACCGAAACCGTAATCCTGGGATCATCCTGCGAATGTGCATCTTCAACCCACTGCGGATTTTAGTCGTTCCAGTAACGATAATTGTGGCGATACAAACTCATCACGAGCAATTCTATCTTATTTCCCTATGAGAATGGACTTTCGTTACAACCTGTATTTTTACTTAACATTCTTATTAAAAGCTTATGACTTCTTTAAAGAAAGGAAAATAAACCTGAAAATGGTAGTGACAGATGTCTTGACTGTAAAATAGAATCCACGTGCCCTTATTCAGCTAAAAAGATCTATCTTGATCCTGAGCCACAATCACCAATTTTTCCGATGTTTGCTGTCTGTGATATCGAGGACAGTGAAGAGGGCTACATGTATCATCTGAGAAAAGCTATTGAATCAGGTTTGGACCAACCTAATCTTTCTTCCATTGAAATTCCTGCACTACATTTGGATGACACCTTCCTGTCTTCTACCCTTTATTTCATTATTTAACGTTTAAATACTGATCAAAACTTTGTATTTCATTTAAGGTCCATACGGAAAATGCGTTTACGAAACTGACAATGACGTTTGTGATAACCAGGTAAACAAAGTTATAGCGGTATCAAGTGAAATAATTCTTAGGATATATATATATGAAAATGAAAATGAAAAGGTTTATTGGCAGACTATAGTTCATATGACAAATATTATTAATACAATGATAGTTCACATACTAAGGATAGAAATATATACAGTTGATTAGAAATAATACAGTAATGTCAAAGTTAAGTGGAGCTACAGACAGACGTTTTCGTGCCAAGAATTCCATAGCTTAGAGGATAAACGGCAGGACTCATGGATAGCTTGGATAATCGGGTTGGTTGATTTTTTAATTTTTTGCTTTAGACTGTATTAAGCACGTCTTGTCACCTTCGGGAAGCTCGGGACATTGCGGGTAGCAAACATTTGCGAAGCTGAGTATCTCGGGGGTAATTTATGTAAGAGTATAAAAGACCCGTTGTACAGCAAATTTATGGTTCTGCCAGAGCCTTTTTTATAATTCACCCAGAGTTGCTGTCCATATATATTACTGCAGAAAGTACGAAAGAGAGTGTCTTTAGCTTCACTTGTACAGAACCGAAAGTTCCTTATAGTCATATTCGCTTTAGCACAAAGGCTTCCAGATTGTTTTCTTATATCCGAGTCATCACTCAAGGAGCTGGTGATAGTTTGACCCAGTTACTTAAACTCTTGTACTTCCTCAATTAATTCACCTTTCATTTTAAACCTAATATCAGCTGGCTGATTACAGCTTTTAGAATGAAAATGCATAACCTTAGTTTTTGTAACATTAAAAAGAATATCATGTTTCTGCGAATACACTTAACAGAGGGACTTATTAACACCATATCATCGGCATAAACTAAGTTATTTATCCTTGTGTTATCTATACAATATACTATTGCCTCATTAAGTGAAGCAATTAATCCGTCAATATACACATTAAACAGCATAGGAGAGAGCAAGGAGCCTTGTCTCACCCCGCAAGAGGAGCCAAAACATTCGGATAGTACATTGCCCCACCTAACAGTGAAAGATTGGTGGGAATACCAAAATTTCAATAAATTTAATATGTACATGGGAACCTTCCTGTCTTCTAGTTTTTCAAATCACGATAAGTGAAAAGCGGAAATTCTTCTTTACAAAATCAGAAGATAAGGCAACTCTGTATTTATCAGAGATAAGAATGTTTATTTCTGAAGGGTAATTTGAATAATTACAACCCTTATTGAGTTGAGGCTAAATATGTTATCTTTAAACAAATAAGGTGCTCATTTTCTGTTTCATTCGATCAAAGGTTGTAAATTTCCAATTCGACAATGGCGCCACTGCGAGTTTAACGATGATCGCCTTTAGTAAGGAAATATGTGCAAGAAAAACATTTATTTATGGAACCAAAGGAGAACTCAAATGGGATGATTTCCGGAGCTATTCTGTCAACCATTTTGATTTTTTGAACAACAGTACTAAAATTATTCAATGCGAAGAGGTACGTTTGTTATTAAACATTATACGAAAAATGATAATAGTCTCAATCTTTCGATGTCTGTTAATCAAAAGATAAATCTAAGCATAATTGTAAATTTATTGTTCTTATTTATATCTCTTTTATTCATAAAAGGCTTTACTGGACTCTTAATTAAAACTAAAACGGATAGTTATAATAAATAATACGGTTCTTTTGCATTATCCTCCCAACACTAATTTTTTTATATAATGTTGGTTTGGTTTTGGTTATGGTACTTTATTTTCCTTCCATTATAAAAAAATTAGTGTTGGTATTAGGTTAGGTTACGGTAAAAACAGCCCGCCGCAGGCGTTAGCCGTTATAAAAAAAAATTAGTGTTGGGAGGGTAATGCAAAAGTACCAATAATACATAACTCATGAATAAGAAGTATTAATTAATTTCGGATACATAAATGACCTAATAGTTGAAAATTAGACAATGAATTTAAATCACTGTGACGTCATTAAAGTTATTGTAAAGATATTTATTATTTATCTATTTATAAAATAAATATTATATTATCACAATTTCTGTTATGCTACAATAATGCGATATTACGATTTATGTTAGGATACAATAATACAAATAATACTGTCAAGTGGATTTTTTTTTTTTATATATAATTTAACCCTTAATACTTGATATACTCGTATAAGTCACGTTCAGATTATGAGTAATACACAAACGAATTATTAGCGGAAATAGAGTATATATATAGATATATATCTTAAGTTATTATTATAGATATGAAACAAATACAGACACAGTCATTATCCAAAATATGATATCAATACAATACGAAGAATTCGGCGTTAGACACGAGAAGTGATCACTGATCAAGTCATAAATGAGTAATGTACACTTAATCCTAGATTAGGGACGAGAAATAAACAATACAGTTATGTCGATTTAATCCCAAGTTTTTATTAGTATTCCATTATTAATCGAAATTTTCAACTCGTTTTTAAACGAATTTACGTTCATAATATTTTTTTATACCAATATTTTTTTATACCATAGTTTTAATCCAATGAAAATGGGTAATTTTTGAGATGAAGACAATCTAAATTGAGGAATAACTTGCTTTGATCTATTTCTGGTTTGATATTGAGCGAATTTCTTGAGTTACAAAATAATTATTTATCCAATTTAAGTAAATAATTTTGTTCTTACACTCGTAAATAAAAATAAAATGTACCAGTTTGATTACGTCTTTGTACTTTAGTAGTTTTAGCTCTTTAAACAATATGCACATGTAAGACGTTTAATTATTATTAAAATAGTATAATTTTTTTATATATTTAAGGAAAACCCCGGGTGGGGACATGGTGGGTCAGATTTCTTCATTATCAAAACCTTTGTGGACGCTCTGGCTTCCAAGGACGACAAATTGATTTCAACAGGTAAGATTTTACGACACAAGAAAAATGAATATATTTTGTTTATGAATTATTTGTCATTTAATTTTAATATTATGTTTGTAATTACAATTTCATTTACCAATAAAGGACCAGAAATTTCCTTGAATTCGCATCTTCTGACATTTGCTGCTGAACATTCTAGAATCTCCGGGAAAGTCATTGACCTCGAAAATGACACGACTTGGTTGCTATAATTAGCACCAAGGCTCGAAATCATCCGTAAGAGGGAAGATACCGATTGTTAAACCTTGTCCACACTTCGAAACTTTATTTGCAAACTGTTTGAAAACAGTTCAAGAAACACGTTTTTGAAATGTTTGCAAACAGTTACGATACTGTTTGTAAACGGTTTGCACGCAAGTTTTTAAATGTTTCTTGTTTCCCATCCGAGATGAAAAACATGAAACAAAGTTTGCGGGTCTGGACTTATTTACAAATAGTTTGTCGTCCGGTCTATCGTATATCGTTCTACATTTGCGTGTTATCATGAATTAGTCCTCTCATGGTATGCCGTCATCTGTTGAAACTAGTAGAAGAATTTAAGACGGATGGCCATGAATTTGATAAGAAAATACGAGTAAAAGTCCTCAACATACAGTTTCGGAGGAATACAACTAGGGCATGATTAATTAATCATTTTTAGGAAAAGTGATGAATGATGAAATTTTCTAAGTAATCAATGCTTAACTGATTAAAAATTATTACAAATTAAGTACTTCTGAAATGAGTAAGAAAGAGCGTTATTGTTTCTGTTGCGTGAGATAAGACCGAAGAAAACATTTTGTTCAAACATTTAGTTTGCTTTAGTTCAAGAAATCAGGCATGGGCCGATTAGACAGTTTATACACGCAAAAAGGTGACAAATTCAAATGATACATTACAAAATTTAAAGTAAAATGATGCTGAAATTATGAGGAAAATTAGTCATTTCCCTTCATTATCTAAATATATTTTTTGATTAATTAATGATTAAATTCGAAACAATGATTAACTTATTAAATTATTAATCCGAACCAGGCCCTAAATACAACAAAGTTGTGGCTAACAAGACAACTGGTTCTTCTCCCAAGAAATGCTCGTCGTTTGGGCATTAACCTCTCCTGTTTATACTCCAGGAGAAATGAAAAACAAGTTCAGATGTGGATAGAGTTTCCTGTACCAACAAATGTTTGCACACAGTTTGCAAACAGTTTGTATACGATTTGCAAACTTACAGAACTTACAAACTTACAAAGTTTGTAAATAAAGATAAAGTTTCCAAGTGTGGACGAGACCTTATATACACTTTGCCTTTTTCGTGTTTGTAAATTTTGAGCAACACATGCATATTATTTTGTTACTTACAGTACTTTTTCGTATTTTAGTTTTTTTTTATTAATTTTATAATTGCATCCTACTGTACACACTTTTTCCAGTAAAAGTTCGACTACTTATTAATACACAGAGGATTGGCAAAAGTAAAAGACACCTTCGGTTTTTTCCATAGCTTTTTATTTGATAATAAAAGTCAATAAGTAATAACAAATTTATTGAATGAATATATTTAGAATCGGTGTTGCTCTTCCTTTTGCATTATGTAAAGGTGACACACGTTCTGGCATTCCATTGATGAGCTTTGCCATTTGTTCTTGAGGACAATCGTCGTGGCGTCTGTTTACTTTTGTCAAGCCTCTGTATATGTGCGAGCTGTCACATATACACTAATACACTAATTAGTGTCTAAAATATACTTTGTCTTTACACTAATTAGGGTCTATTTCTCAACCATTTTTCATTCCAGGCATTTGTTAAGATTGATTAATAATAATAATAATGTAATAATAGGAATTATCTTTTTCGCTGTGCACCTAAGTATTACGTTGCTCCCCCCCCCCCACCCACCCACCCGAAAAGAATTATATATCTTTTTTATTGTTTTATTTTCGTTTTTCCTCTCTCCATCCAAAAGAAAATCCATTTTTCAATAAATTTCGATAAATTTCGATAAATTTCGATAAATTTCAATAAATTTCGATAAATTATTTGTTATAAGCACACCGGACAAAAAATTAGTCACCCCTAATAGCACCGATAGTAGGAAGTTCAAGGTCACACAGAGGGCGCTGATGTAGCATTGGTAAGTGACAAGTAGCGGTGACGTAGCACACAGGATCAGATCTGTTTCGTGAGGTGGTGAAGAACAAAGTGTGTGTTGGATATAGTCTGCAAAATGGGTCGTGAGGCAGACGTTACTCAGTGGCAAAAAGGAGCCATCGTGTTTGGCAGAGCCCACGGACACAAAATGTCTGAAGTAGCCCAATTTGTTGGTGTGTCAACGCGTACTGTCCAGCGAGTTTACAAAGAGTGGTGTAGTTCGCAATCAACTGACAATCGACGGCGTAACTGTGGCCGGAAAACAATTCTCGACAATAGGGGCCGCCGCCATGTTTCTCGTCTAGTAACTGCAAATCGTTTTCAAACCAGAGAACAATTGCTCCAAGAAACCAATGAGGTTCTCCAGCGACCAATTTCCGAACGGACATTGCGACGAGAACTGCATGCGATGGACATCTGGAGCAGGGTACCACGGAAGAGGCCGCTGTTAACAGCAAGTCACAAATTGGCACGTTATAAATGGGCTCAGAGGCACAAAAACTGGACTGCGGCAGATTGGAAACGTGTAATTTGGTCCGATGAGTCCCGTTTTTGCTTGTTCTCCAATGATGGGAGGCGACGAGTACATCGCAGGTCCAATGAAGCCTTTAATCCTGAATGCGTCGAAGGTGTTGTTCAGGCTGGAAACAGAAAGTGAAGCGCAGGAATAGACATCCACGGACTCTGGCGGAACTTCGGGACCGGCTGATGAACGAGTGGCAGCAAATCGATGTTCAGTACATGCACAACCTCGTAGAGTCTCTGCCTCGCCGGATTCGTGCGGTTATCAAGGCCAGAGGCGCCGTCACACGTTATTAGGTACATTCTGAGAGGGGTGACTAATTTTTTGTCCGGTGTGCTTATGTTTTAAAAGCAAAATAAAATGGTGTTTTCCTATTTTAAGTACAGTATATTACCAAGGATGTAATATAGAATGAGTAGTAAGTATTTTGAACTGTGGTGGTTTAGTTTATGGAGGATATAAGTGAACTTTGATAGTTTATTTAATACGTATTCGATGTGCAGTTTCAAAGTTAGTTAAGACAAATTGTAAAAAATGTGGATGAATCGTAGCAACGATTACATTTTTAATATGTTTTGGCATTACCCAAAAGCTAATAATTATGTAGTGAGATCACTTTCAAATGTTTGTGGTTTGGAGTTTGTATAACCCCCGGAACAGCGAAGGTATTGTGAAGGAAGGGACCCGCAGTTTTACGTGGAACGTGAACCACGGGTCCTTACATCATCTGTACACGGAAGGGAGTCCCCCATCCAATTGCTACCCAGACCCAGACAATCCTATAGTTAATTTTTGGAATGAATTGCCATCCAGCGTAGTTCAAATTAATTCTGTGGAGTGGTTTTAAAAAAGACTAAATACTTACAGTATCTTACCTTAAACCCCAGTCAGAAGCATTTGTTACCGCATAAAAGTACTGTGGGTGGGCCAAAGGCGAATGCCCTAAAAAATGCCACCCCTATAAAGGAAGAAGAAAGTCAAAATCAAGGTCCAAGGTTTTCGAAATGCCTGGACACTCTACGTTTGAAAGATTGGAGGTCATAGGCGGGGTAAAGATAGAATGAGGTAGATTATTTCAGAATTGGCCGGTTGAGTAGATGAAAGATTGAAAATACCGATTAACCCTCGCGTTAGAGAGTTGGACAGAAAAGGAACGTGAATGTGCAGAAAGTGTGTTACATTCATTCCTGAAGGTGTCAAAAATTCAATACTAGGCTAGCTATTGACTTAACTTCATTTTAATATGAAAGCGAGTTTTGTGGAGGAAACAAATTATTAACAGCCATTGCTTTAGCAATCTACGCAAGTAGTTATATATTTATATCAGGATGTAGAATAGGATAATAATTTGGAACAATTGGCAGGGTTTTAAGGTGTCAAATGAACGACTTCTTGCGTTAGAGTTTCGTTAAAAACTCACAAAGTGAATGGTTGACGGTTGTCATTACTTATATAAACTTTGTTGGGGGTCAAGAACAAAGATCACATAAACCAGGTAGGTCAGATTTTATTAAAATTTTTTGACAAAAATAAAAATAAAGTAAGCGAGTCGTTTTTCAATATCATTGACTACACATTCATAATCGAAAGTTATGACGCAATTGGGGACATGTATAGCTCTATATTTAATTAATGTATACGATTGGCTTAACTGGAGTTTACTTAATTTTTATTTTCTTATTTGGTATTAATTAAGGTGAAGCTTAAAATTGTTATAAATGCGTTCTTATTTAATACTGTATATTTGAAAAATTGTATTGTTCAAAATACAGTACAGAGAGAAGCGTAGAATTTTTTGAGTAAGTTTTAAAAGAAATGAAAGAAGAATGAAGAGAGAGAGAGAGAGAGAGAGAGAGAGAGAGAGAGAGAGAGAGAGGAGCTAATATCTGTGAAAGATTTTCCTTTTGAATTGAATATGAAAATGCGTATGAGAAAAATTTGCTTTTAAATTTGTTTCTAGATTTATCTAAATATGAATAGCTTCGTATGAGAGGGATATCTCTGATGTTTCAAGTCTAAAATTAGGTTTCTGGAAGTGAAAATTATCGTGTGTTGGGTTCACTGAAAGGTATACTTGGTGGTTTGATATAATTTGCATAGTTAACGCAGGAGCTTCCTTATAGAATATTCTGTGAATAATTTGGGCAGATATTCAGCTTGTGCGAGTCGTTAAGCTTAAGAGAGTTTTAGGGATTTGAACACAAGACTAGCGTGCTCTGAGTTGGTTTTGACTCATAATATGATTTGGTACAGAATGTGAAGGTGTGCAAAGGCATAGGCGTACGAGGCGGGGATCTGGGGGGCGGTAGCTCGCCAGAATTCGCAGGAACTAAATCTATTCGGGCAATGACATCTGTAATTCGTGCAAAGTGACTTGGCGACTTAATCGCCCCCGCTGAACCTTTTTGTTTTTAGCTGCCTCTCAATATTTCATATGTTCCTACGTTAGATTTAGTGAATATTGGCAAAAAGTCTGAACCTGTAAATCATGTTAAACAGGTATATATATATGATATATGCTGTTTTTAAGACCTTATGTTTTATTCGGGTAAATTTAGAGCTGCTTCTCTTCAAAAATTTTGCCTGTACGCCTACGAGTATATAAATTTGTTTTATAATTAAACCTTATCCTGCAGGCTACAGCATAGGCTTAATATCTACTTTCAGCTTCTTCTATAATTTAAACAAAAAATCCAAATAACTATATAGCCAATAAAATACTTGCTGAATATTATAAAAATAAAAAGAAAAATATGCAGGATGCATATAAGATTTATAAGAGCTTTTGAATTAATTAATGTTAGTCTTTGGCCGTAGACGATCTCTAATACCTTCAACTTAATATATTTAAGGAAAACTCGGGTGGAGACATGGCGGTGGTTTGGATTTAATAGTTAGGAGCAATTAGGGACAGGAAGTATGCCACATTTTAAATTCTAATCACATCATGATAGGCTATTTGAAGTTATTAATAAATGTTTGTAATGTAATGAAATCATTTGTACATTGTACATACATATAATATTCAACAGTAATAATAATTATTGGTTTTGTTTAACCTCCTTCGCAACATCTAAGGTCATATGACGGAGGGGACCTACAGCTTTACATGGGATCCACGGGTCGCTACATAATCTGAACACGGAGAACGGTCTCCCATCCAATTACTACCCAGACCCAATGTCGCTTAACTTTGCTGATCAACGGGAAGCGCTGTGACGACATTGGCTACGACCAATATAGACAGTGGAGTAAACAGCAACAGTATAATAACATCCTTTGCGGACGATACAAAGCTCATCAGAAAAATCAGCGATACAAATGAGGTGGAGGCCTTGCAGAGGGACACAAACAAAATATACAAATGGGCAGAAGACAACAATATGACATTTAACACCGAGAAGTTTCAGCTCTTGAGATATGGTAGAAATAAGGAACTTAAGCAGACTGCATATTATGCTCCAAATAGACAGGAAATTCAGAAAAGCACGAAAGCGGTCGACTGGGGGGTAATAATTACCGATAATACCAAATTCGAGACACAAAATCAGATAGCAATAAACAAAGCAAAAAAAGCCGCGGGACAGGTACTAAGAACGTTCAAAAGGAGGGCCAAGAGAGTAATGATTCCCCTGCTTGGTTGTCATTGGGCCAAGACTTTTTAACCGGCTTCCAAATCGTTACAGGGGTCAAAATTGAAGTCTTCAAGAGAAGACTCGATGCCTGGCTCAGGACGGTCCCAGATGAGCCGGATGTACCTGACTATGTGCGGTGGAGAGCGCAAGAGAGCAACTCGCTCCTCCACCAAGCCATGCCTAGAGGCGGGGCCACCAGCTTCACCTTCATGTGAAGAGAGACCAACACACGGAACTTAAACGAGGTTAACGAAGCATATATATATATATATATATATATATATTTGTTTGCATTTTCTAACTATCCAAGTTTTGACCACTTTCACAGAATAAACATTAGTTACTGTATTGCGTATTCGACGCTCGAACTCCATTTGAGCATTGGCATGATGCTTTTGTGGAATCAATTCTTCGACGGGGTTCTTCCATATCCGTAGGTTTGTAACGATACACAACCTATAACTCTATTCAGATGATTAGACGAAAATTAGACTGCATACTCTTGGCGTGGTCTAAATGGAGATTTGTATAATAGTAAAATCATATCTTCAAATTTGTATTCAAAGTTTCTAGATATGAACTCAAAACTTTTATTTGCTTTAGCACATGAATGCATTCCTTCACGAATGTCAAGTCTTTTGAAACATATAAGTCGTTTTTCATCCCACACGACGTTAATATTTCTTCCTGACATATTGCAATCGAACTCGCGGTTTCGAGAACCTAAATGTTGGATTTTTACACTTGTCCACATCGAATTTCATTTGCCATTTTTCTTATCATTCAACTATTTTATTTAAGTCGCTTTGTAAACTTTGTCTATGGAAATCGATTAATGTTTTGCCCCCAATGTTTATGTCGTCCGTGAAATTTGGCATTTTACTAAGTCTGTATTGTTTACAATAATTGTAAACGATACAGACTTAGTAAAATGCCAAATTTCACGGACGACATAAACATTGGGGGCAAAACATTAATAAGGAACTTAAGCAGACTGCATATTATGTTCCAAATAAACTTTACATAAATTATGAAAAAAATAGGACTTAGCACGAAACCTTCGTCACTCCGCTAACCCAATCGGATTCCTTTCCATTTGTTACTACTCTCTGTTTTCTCCCGCATAGCCAATTTTCTATCCATTTTACAACTTTACATGTATACCATATGCTTCCTATTAATCGTTTGTGTGATACATTATCGAACAGATTTTGAAATAAGTCAAAATATATTATATCAACTGCTCTTATATGATATTTTACATTATGTCGTGAAAGAACCCAAGAAGACTCGTTGAGCAAGATCTGTGTCTAAGGAAACCGTCCTGACTGTCTTTCATAAGATTACCACTCTCCAAGTGATCCACAATACGATCTCTGATAACTGATTCTAATAATTTTCCAATTGCTGACTGTCACAGATTTGTGACTATGCTGCTCCAATCAACTAGATTGTGATCCCATAGAGATATGACTTCTCAATGCTACCCCAGGCTAATAATATCCAAATATCATTTCCTAATTTGATATTTTCCACTCCCTGCTATACACTTCTACATATGCTACCAAACCAAAACCAAGCCTCCTGTTCATCTACCTCACCTACCAGCTCGCTAAAATTCCTAAAATCTTTCGTGTATGAACGTATTTTGCTGTAACACATTGTCATTGTCTTTTATATTACCAATCATTTCACGGAGTGATTTTTGCACTTTCTCACTTCTTTCCAGAGTACCTTTCTCTTCTCCATCTACAACTCGGTTATCTTCCTTTCAAGTGTTCATATATTCTTCTTTCTTCTTTTCACCGCTTTTTTTTACATGATTCCTGCATTCTTTTTACAACTCATTACATTTTTTTCTTTCACTATTGCCAGGCTGAGTGTGGAACATTCTTCCCAAGACTTACTACTTTCCTTTCACTGCATTTTCACCTCATCGTTTCACCATGCGGTCGCCTTTCTTTTGATTCCATTTCGTAATTTTACATTTAATTAAAGTATTGTAGTATCAGAATTTTATTCAGATAAGTAAGATGTGCTATAAAAATATTCTATACTTTTACACTGTTCTGTAAATCACTGGTAGGCGTGAAATGCTGTAGGTGTAGAAAACTTACTAAAGAGAGCATAAACCCTCAGTGAAGAATCATTTAAGAAGGACCATTTAAGTGATGGATCATTCAAGGTCACAGTTTAGATGTGAGTGCAAAACCTACCACACAGTAGGGAGCTATTGTCGGCCAACATTGTACAACAACGTAACCATCACACCCACATTAATCCCATGTAAAACTCAAAATTTGGTTACATGAACTGTTGATGAATGAAACCATTTTGGCTTGAAAATTACCGCATTAGTTATTGCTTATTCTTTGACTCCTTACCTCGTTTCTAAAAATACTTTCTTCCCTTCTTGTTGGCTGTCTTCATGATACTTTTTTATTTTATGATAATTTCATCGTTTCTTTCTCTCTTTACGTTTTTGCTGCATTTTTGTTAGTGATTTTGGCGTAGTTTGGACTAATTGTTTAATAACCGCGTTTATTTTCTTTGTTAAATAACTAAGCATTTGCAATCCTTTAAATGCATTAGCAACCAAAGAATTTGCAACAAAATCATAAGATGAAAACCACTGACCAATTTTTGAAGCATTTTTGCAACCAATATACATTTAATTATACTTAAATGTTTACAACAAACTCCACTACTCCAAAATTTAAGAAATTAACATTTGTTTTAATCACGTATACCGTGCCACAAAATGGTCAAGAATATTCCATCAAAGGACAGCTTTATGAGAATGTACAAATGAATATACTCGTATATAAAGAGCATTCATTCAGTATTCAAATAAAAAAAATAAACAAAATTCCTTTGAATGTTTTTCATTCATGCAAATTATTTTCATTATTTTTAAATTTTACTGTTTTCTTCTCGTCATGGTTTTTGTATGAAGGCAGAAAAACAATGACACTTTGGTATAATTTACTGATGTGAAAAGCTAAAAACCACAAATATACGTACATCATGCTTTGAAATAAGTTTTAAATATATTTGTTTTACAAACGTTTGAATAGTCGGTCAAATCACTTTTGTTAAATAATGCATAAATTGGATACATACCATTAAAATGACGTGTATTTTAAATACTATTCATTAACATAATTATTATTAGCTAACGATTTAAAAGTTATTTGTTAAATCGCTATTAATTTGACCAAAACAGTAAGGCATGTTTTTCACAATTAACACGGGTACAGTGTACCTACACTCCTGAAAACGTCTGCTACTGTTCTTAATATAAATATACGAGTTGTATCCCTCAGTCAATATATATATATATATATATATATATATATATATATATATATATTCAACATTTTATTATCTGCTAGTGACGCTACAACAGTAATTCTCAAACGAAAATAAACGCTATTAACGATCATCTGAAGTTTAAAGTTTCTACAGTAAATAAATGGTTAATCGTTAAAATATTTCTAAAGGTCAACAACATTTGACAAAAAAAAAAACCCATGATTTCTAACAAATCTTTTAATATATGGCAGCATAGATGAACAAAATTACAGTTTGCTCCTGTATTTCTGAGCTTGTGAGCTCAGACATGCAGTAACACACTATAATTTTGCTAATTATGTTTCAAATCTTTGTATTTCTACATACAATATTCTGTCCATGCACTCACTGACTTGGGGTAATTTTGTTGGTAGCACTTTAAACAAGTAATTAGGTTATTAGGCTACATAAATAAAATAAATAAGTTAGTGAACGCTAATACGGGTGTACAGTACAAAAGAAATTAGATAACTCCTATATTATTACAGTGACATAATTATCAACTCAAGAAAACCAAAACTGAATGAATACATGTAACAATAACCTGCTAAAAAAAAATTCATACGTTTATGGAGATAATGCAGACTTTCACTACCAATTAGTTCTTCTAGTGATATTTTTAGTCGTCCATACATATAATATGATATGACAACACGCGCATATTGTACTAATCAGCAGACATTTCACGGCAACATATATTAAGGTAAAATTACTAAAAAATTCTTATTTATAAAATGAAAAACGCTAAAAAAAAAAACAGAAAAGTTGCTTGAACTTTATAAACACAAAAAAAGGCAAAGGTCTGTAAAAGAGTCGTATCTTTCCTCTTCCACTCTTCCAGATAGTTTGAAGCCTGAGCGCAAAATCATAGCAACCAAGTCGTATCATTTTCTAGGTCAATAACTTCTCCAGTGATTCTAGAATGTTCAGCAGCAAATGTCAGAAGATGAGAGTTCACGCAAATTTCTGTTTCTGTATTTTTAAATAAAACTGTATTTTTAAATAAAACTATAATTATACATACAATAACAAAATCTCGTTTCCCAATGGATTGGGGTGAGAAGACAGAAATAGCTCGGATGCGAAAGACAGACAGTAGTGAAGAAGAGAAAAGGTAGAGACTAAAGCACACACATCCGTTCACACACGCATCTTGATAGACCAACGCCTCGCCCCAACATTGCTAAATGCCATACCTAAGCGGCCCTTCATACGCTGTGTGTGGTGCGCAACCAGAAATTGCCAAGAAAATTATAACCATACTAAAATTTGTTTGAAAATACTTCGCTAACAAAATATTAATTTTTTCTTTTACTTTACTACGTTTGCAAAATCTCACCTGCTGAAATGAATTTGTCGTCTTTGGAAGCTACAGTGTCCACAAAGGATTTGATAATGAAGAAATCTGACCCACCTTGTCCCCACCCGGGTTTTACCTTGAATATATTAACAAATTTTATGTTATTTTAATAATAATTAAAGTTTTAAGTTGTTTACAGAATAATGTTTTGATTTCCCTTCTAATGAACAAACGTCAAGACAGTGAGACTATATTATCATTTGCTTTATAATGTTTAATAATAAACTTACCTCTTCACACTGAATAATGTTGGTACTGTCCGTCAGAAAATCGAAGTGGTTGATGGAATAGTTTTTGAAATCATCCCATTTCAGTTCTCCTTTAGTTCCATAAATCGTTGTTTTTCTTTTGCACATTTCCTTACTGAAGGCGATCATTGTCAACTTGCAGTGGAGCCATTGTTGAATTGAAAATTTACAACCTTTGAACGAATTAATGAATTTAAACACGTTCATTTCCTTAAAAATAGCATTTTTATCCCTAATAACATCTTCAAACTACATCATTTTTAAAGGATTAACACTTTTGTCTAATATGTTATATATAAAGTTATTCAGATTTGCTTTGAAAATGTGCAGGGAACCACAGTTGAACAGTGTGTTAAAAATCTAGAAGAGGAAGAGTCATTGTTGTCCCAACGAAGCGATATGATGACTAAGCCGATTAAGGCAGCATTGCTTGTATATATTAAGTTTAGGGATATATATATCCATCTCATAATAATTGTAAGTTTAGTGAAAAATTGTCACTTATTTTAGAACCAACATTTTTGAGAACTTGTGGCATCATTTTTGGACAATGGCAGCGTCCTTTCTACTTTTTGTTGAACATGGCACTGTCAGGGCGGGGTCTTATAGAGAACTCTCTTGCAATTCGGTTTAGTAGTTTAGATATAGGAATGATGCACCGTGCAATGGTGTAGGTTGTGTTGTTATTTCAAGGTTTAGAAAGAAGACTTGATTTAGTCTAGCTTAACTTAGGCTATAAGTTAAAGTAGCCCCTCAAAGCTTGGCCGTTCAATGATCATCTGGGGTTTCAAACCAATCAAAAAAAAATAAAATAACAGTGTTCTCGTCTGATTCGCGAGGAATGAAAGTTGCCCATGTACTCGTCACTCGGTGGATGGGTGCTCACTGCCGCTGTAGTCACTCCTAACGAAGGAACTACACTGGAAGGTATCAAGCTCTATTGGAAGGCACACGCTTCGAAGCAGTCTGGCCTTGGAAACCAGAAGTGGAGTTTACAACATTCAAAAGCCAGCCCAAAATCGTGCGTACTTAGTTCAATGCAATATACACATCGAACTAGGAAGAAACAGTTAGAATGTTAAAGTTAACCGCCAGCAGTCACACAATGAATAAGAGTGGCAAGGATAAGGGTGCCTTTCATTTACCGCGTGACAGGCAAGAATACTGTTGTAAAATTGAACTATGGTTGCCTGCGCAGTTTGAAAGCAATGTCTAAGTCACCGCGTTTACTGCGGTTTTTATCTATCCAGATGTATTTCCAGTATCATCGCTATAACTTTGTTTACCTGGTTATCACAAACGTCATTATCAGTTTCGTAAACGCATTTTCCGTATGGACCTTAAATGAAATACAAAGTTTTGATCAGTATTTAACCGTTAACGTCCTGCGTCCCTTTTTGAGGACACATTTTAACACTACAATTTATGGTAGGACTTAAAAGTGAAATCTTAAACATTAATTTTTAATTTTTTTAATTTAAATTTTTGTGTATCAGATAACGGAGCAATCCAAGAATAAGCAACCTAAAGTCCCCAATCCAAGAAAAGCACCCCCAGTTAGGTCAACTGTAAAACAAAAATATCATGACTTAACCTAACCAATCGTCAAGGGCGTACAGTTGACCTAACTGGGCAAAGAAGAAGCTACGTCGTCAACATGGAGCATTTAATATCATTTTAATACTTTTAATAAAGTTATATTCAGGCTTACGTATTTTTGGAGCAATCCAAGAATAAGCACCCCAAATCAATTTAGGGTGTTTTTTCTTGGATTGCTCACAGATAACTATTTCATATTTATTTAAAGTCTCTCCTAAATTGAATATATCAAGAAATATCAGGAAATAAAAAAAATAGTTTTGGGCTATAATGGGTTAAGAATTAAATAATAATAATATAAATGGTAGAAGATAGGATAGTGTCATCCAAATGTAGTGTAGGAATTTCACTGGAAAAAAGATTAGGTTGGTCCAAACCTGATTCAATAGCTTTTCTCAGATGATACATGTATCCTTCTTCACTGTCCTCAATATCACAAACAACAGACACCGGAAAAGTTGGTGATCGTGGCTCAGGATCAAGGTAAATCTTTCTAGCAGAATAAGGGCAGGTGGATTCTACCTTACATTCAAGACATCTGTCACCACCGTTTTCAGGTTTATTTTCCTTTCTTTAAAAAATTCATAAGCTTTTAAAAAATGGTAAGTAAATATATACTACACAAATCTACAAATATATTATTCTAGAGTATTTACATTATTGACTTAAATTTATAAAAGAAAATATAAATTATAACTGTAAAGAAAACCTAAAACCTCACCTAAAATGCTGAAGAGATCCAAAAGAAGATATTTTCGTACATTTCTGGTTTGACATCCAGTAACAAATTAAATCAACATCATGGCAACATTTGGCAAGAAGAGAGAAAGTACTGCGAGACTGGTTACTCCAATTACCTTCAATAAATTATCGAAGCTTCAGAGCATATTTAGAATTACGTAATGAGATGACTGTAGTCAAATGTTTATAATATAAATATAGCAAGTTACAATTAGGTCTCTTTAACGCTCGAGCTTGTTATTAGCTTACACAAACGATGAATATCCATTTCTTAAAAAAACAATTGATATGTTACAGTTATAATTCAGGTTTTATATGAATTGCATTCTCATTCTTCAACCTCACATTTTGAAATCACTTATTTATGGAATTGTTACACGAAGATATGGTTTTCAGTTGTTTTATGTTGTTTGACAGTAAATTTTACGAAATTTATTTACCTCTAACACAGGAGTGCGTAAAGTGCCAGTAGCCAACTGGTTCAGTATGAGATATATTGACAACATCTCCAATAAGCCCAGAATCAATTAATTCTTTCAGTTTTCTCACCGATGGATGATAACTATATTAAAGATAAATATGGAAATATATATCTTCGAGAACTAATGATTAATAAAAAATTTTAAAGCCAATATATTATTATTTTTATATTTATTATTATTATTATTATTATTATATTATATTTAAAAAAATCACTAACAAACTTTTTTGAGAGTATCTAAACATACCGTAAAATATGACAGAGAGATAGTATTACATTATTTTCACGGCAAGCATTATAAATACTTTTACAGTCTTCTGGAGTTACAGCCATCGGTTTTTCCAGTAGAAATGATACCTGCAAATATGGAACACCGCTAAATTGAAGACATTATGGAATAAATTAACAAAATCGAGGTATGTACATTATTTGTGCATCAAAGGAGTATTAGAAATATAACAGATGTCACAGTTTCAAGTACTGTACATTTAACTGATTAATGGAGTTGTCTAATATGCAATGTGATTCGTGTCAAACTAAGAAAAATTCACTTTTACCCTTTCTTCGCAAGAGCAACAGCAGGACCGGCATGTTCTTGGTCTTGGGTGCAGATGAGGGCACAGTCTGCAAATTTGTCTACTTTACAGAGTGACTGCCAATCTGTAAAACAACTAAAAAGAAAGAATTATATTTCAGATTACCGAAACAGTTTAACAGATACAGAAGAACTCATTTCTCATAACTGAACTGTTTAGCTAAAGATGAGCATTCCAGGAGGAGATTGTGAACACCAATCAACCAGGGAAGTACTCCCAAGAGGACGTAAGGCAGGAGACAGGGAGTGCTGGAACTCCCGTCTCTCCTGTCGTTGTTTCTACTTATCGATGAATTTGGTTTCATAATGAAGCCACACAAGATTTCTTGTATAACAGTTTAGAAAACGTATTACGTGCTAAATGTCATGCCCTGGTCTGTTTTAGCCGAGCTTGCTTCAATGAAGAAGTTAATATTTATTCATATTTATCTGACGTACTTACTGAATATACATGCATGCCCTATTCTACCCTTTCATATTAATTCTGCACTCTCTTCATTTAATATTATATTTGTATTTGATTCATAATGCTAATTCTCTGGTAAATTTAACAAGTTTAGACTTACAATATCATAAAATTATCATCACTATTACCTTCGAATGCTAATACAGCATCATTGAATTTTTAGCACGTTTTAACACAGAGAATTAACGTTCAAACGAGAAATTCAGTGACATTCTGAAGCTTGGCGTTGTAAACACTTAGAAATATTTAACGCTGAGTGAAATGTAAATAATAAATCAAACATACAAAATATGTCTGTTTATTGTGTTCTATGGGAAATGTAATACGGTTAGTTAATTACTGGTTATAAATTAACCAAGAAACAGAATTGTTCAGGGAAATATAACACTTGAACTAAAAGGCAAGATGGCCGCTCAAACCATAAAAGGTCTTTCTTTCGGGAACATTTATGAAATTTCTTTAACAGATTTAGACGAAAATACCCATGTAAATTAACAATGAGGCAATGAATTCAATTGTTTGTTTAATTCTGAATAATTTCAGATAACAATTACCATATAGGGGTTACCCAAAAACTAGGGAAAAGAATAAATTAAAAATGTTTATGATTTTTAAACTCGCCATCTGCCCAAACGAAGAAAGCAGAGAAAACGCCGTAAAAATAATAAGTTGATGAACATCCAAATTAAGACCCGTTATTGTATTAACTCAGTCTCCCCTGATAGAAATAGAAACGCGATAGAAATTCGTGTGTGGCTCGAATCAAAATAAATAGACACAAAAATTATCTTCCCTAAGAATAGTTCTAACACGTAAGCGTTAAAAACGAAATTCGCTTTATTACTCACTAGCAAAGTATAATGATATAGGCTACATATATAGTGTCGATACGTGTAAATTCTTGAAGAAAGTGTTATACCAATTTTAGGCTAATTACAAAGGTTTAATCTCGCCCACAAAGGAACGTTATCACCGTCACTCAGATAAGTAATACAAATTTGTAATTAAAAAATATTCTAGCCATTTTATTTTAATTGTCTTGTGCATTACAGTTACTGGTGTCAAAAAGATAAGTAAATAAAAATTGTAACTCAAAATAATATTCTAGCCATTCTCAGGGCCGGCGAGAGCTGCCACGAGCCCCGGGAAAGGATTGGTATATGGGCCCCCCCTGTTTACTCAGTATTTTATTATGAATGTTTTTTGTGTACATAACAAGCAAACTGATTATATGTCCAAGTCACTATTCAAAACATACAGTATGAATAAACAACTCAGAAGAAAATTACCATTTTATTTTTCGAATCAATTATATTAATTCTATCACCATACAATTTACAAATGTAGTACCAGTGCATGCAGGCAAGACAATTGTTTACTGCAAGATTTTCATAATTAGAAGTGTACTTTCTTTGTTTTCTCTCGAGCAAAGTGGTAAATGATTCTGATGAAATTTAAAGTACGGGCTAACTGGCTTTCACTTAGAATGGTTCCCAGATCTGTCAGTCGGTCTTGGGCATTGGTGGACTGCAGATAACATTTTATCTGTTTCAGTTTGACTATGATAATCTCTATAAAATGTATGTTCATTAATTATATTTCCTCTCTCTTATTTACTCAATTGTTTATTAATATTTTTAAATTTTATCCCCCCTCTTTCCGGGCCCCGGGGATATAACCGGGCTTCCCGCACCCTCGGCGGCCCTGGCCATTCTAATCTAATGGTCTTGTATAAATGCTGAATTTAAAATTCTTAAGGTAAGACTCAGTGCTCAAATGTCAATTCTTTAACAAATTTCATTGATTTCAAATGTTCATTTTGCATTGTAATTGTTTGGTGTTAAACTTTGAATGCAATACAGTATATTATTTTTTGTAAAAGGCTTTTCAATTACCCCCTAAAAGAAGTTAACGGGAAACTTGAATTGTGTTATGTTGTGGTTTTGCTTAAGGACGAAACAGGCATAAAAGCATATATATATAATATATATATATGTAATTATACTGCGTGTTCTTTGCAGTTGAAATGTATATATATATATATATATATGTGTGTGTGTGTGTGTGTGTGTGTGTGTGTGTGTGTGTGTGTGTGTGTATATAGATATATGTGTGTGTGTGTATATATATATATATAATGTATATAAATTAATAATAAAGTAAGTCAAACATAACAATTGCAAAAATAATAAGTAACAAAATAATGTGAAAACATGCTCGACTTTTTAGTGTTTATCATGATGTCACAATTGTACATATATTTTGGTTAAATAAAATACTCTTTGTTGCTGCAAAGATGCCTGTACTGATTGAGAAACGGTTGGCCAAGCGGTTTGGGTCCATTAAAAACAAATTATATTTCAGCTGCAAATAATTGAAAGTAATTTATGTTCGTATGTATATATATTAACCTTGGGAATAGTTTTCTGTTTTGCCGTAACAAGTGATATTTACATAAGCAAGAGGTATGGAGTTAAATAAATAAATTATAATAATAATAATTATAATAATTTCAAATGACCAAGTCATAAAAAATGTAATTAACATTAGAAAACCGCCAAGACGGGTGAGTCGACCGACTCTTTAACATAAATCTCTCTCTCTCTCTCTCTCTCTCTCTCCTTCTCTCTCTCTCTCTCTCTCTCTCTGAAGTATATTATTAGTTAGTTTATACAACGGTGCTATCTGGTATACGATTTCTATGTATGCATAGCGTAACTGTAGAGCTAGCTTATATTCTCCTATTTCCCGTAAAATTTCCTTGGCTATTTTCCCAGGATCAAAGTATTTTTCCAAACTTTTTCCGTACCCGCCTCTGGCAGGGAGGGAGCGGAGGGTGGGGAGAGAATCTTATGCTTTTCTATCCAGTTTTTTATCATACTACTGCTGCTAGAAGAGTTAAAAAATTAACTAGTTTAATAACAGGAACCTCCCCGAGTGGACCGAAAGGTATTTGAGGCTTCCTCTTATCCTTGTAACTCCTTGTAACTCTCTCGTAAAAATACGAAAGATTGAAGAGAAAGAAGACAGTATGGTGAAACGATGAGGTTAAGAAAGCAGCGATGAAAAGAGAAAGTGTAATGAACCCACACAAAGTACAAGCGGAGTAATCGAGTATAAAGAAGCAAAATAGAATAGATGAAAAGTTGGGAAGGAAGTTGAATGAGCAGTATGTGGGGAAGAGAAAATTATTGTGGAAAAAAGAAAGTCTAGAGGTCAGATTGGTGGAATGACTGGTAATATGACAGATCTATAAGAATTGCAATATATTAGTGAAAGGTTAGATTTAAAGGATATTTCAGTGAGCTGGTAGGTGAAGTAGATGAACAAGGAGCAAATATGTTTGAAGCAGTTGGTTTTGATGATGCATGTAGAAGTGGAAAACCACATCAGGAAGAGTTGAAACGAGCTGTATATAAAACAAAGAAATGAAAGTTAGCATGAATCTAAGATATTTGCTTAAATGATGAAAGGCGGGGATAAAATAGCGACCGAATGGATATATAAAAAAAGCGTGGGAAAATGAATGTATACATTATTGAACAAAAGCTGTAATTGTACATTTGTATTAAAATAAAGGTGAAATGAGTGAATTTAAAAATTATGAGGATAAAAGCCTTTTAAGCATAGCTGGGAAAATATGCATTAAGGTGTTGTTAGACAGCCTGGTGAAAAAGATTACAGATCCTTTGGTTGAAGATGAATAAGTCTGCTTTTGGGAAAGCAGAGAATGTACTAACCAGGTGTTTGCAGTGAAACAGCTGACTGAGAAACTACTCGTATGTAATGATAAGAAAGAGATGCAGTGGCGGACCTACATTTTGGGACCCTGAAGCTTGAACTGTTATGGGGGGCCCCTTCGCAACCAGCAACAATAGAGCTATAGAACTATTAAGCCATGCACCAACGAAGGATTCGAGGATCCAGCTGCCAAAATGTAGACTATGAATAGATTCTGGCGAGCTCAGCGAGCCCATACAGTTGGGGGTTCGGGCGTTGCAAGCCCCCGAGAAAATTTTGAAATTTGACCAATTACAGGGGCATTTTGAGGCCATATGAAATGGGTATTAGTCTATTAGAGCATATTCTAAGGTCAATATTAAGTACTTCAACCCATTGGCTTATGATTCTATCACTAAAATAGCCTTATTTTAATAACAAACACTTAAAAAAACTCCATCGATTTTGTTGAAAAATTCACTCATTAAAAAAAAAGTTGCTTCAGGGCCCCTCCTGGATTAGGGGCCCTGAAGCTTAAGCTTCATTAGTTTCATAGTAGATCCGCCACTGATTAGAGATGTATGTGGCATTTATAAATTTGTAGAAAGCGTATATGATAAAATGAATAGATCTGCCTTATGGCAAGTGTTAGAATGTATGTTATCAGTGGTAGGTTGTTAAATGCATTGAAAATATTGTATGAGCGAAGTCTTGCTTGTGTAAGAATTAAGAGTGAGTTCAATTACTGGTTTAGTATTAATGCTGAAGCACAAAAGGTCTACAGTATGCTCTCTCCATGGCTGTTTAATATGATAAACTGTATATGAATAGAGTAATACGTAAGTTGAAAGCAAGAATTCTAGAGAGAGGAGTAAATCTGAATTTGGAAAAGGATGTGTAGACGGCTGTGGTGTCTAATGTATGCTAATGATGTGGTTCTTCTAGATGAATCAAAAAATAAATTAAGGAAAACAGTGAAAAGTTTTCTGATATGTGTGAAAAGAGATTATTGACAGTAAATGAAAATAAAGTAAGCTTCATTACGTGATATTGTAGAGAATGACGGAAGATTAGAGGTTGTGGAAGAATTTGAATATTTGGAGTTTGATTGCCAAAAGAGGTACACGTACATTAAAGGTAGAGTGAAGCAGGGAAAACAAATCATGGACGCGATAAAGGCCTTGATAGAAAGGAGGGATGAGTGAGTGAGTGAGTAAGTGAGGTTGATAATCTCTCAGCACTGCAACATTGAGGTCATTGGCACCAAATAAACAAAATTAATTAGTAAAGATTAAAATTTTAATAACATAGAAACATGAGACGAACGACAAATGATGAAATAAAGAATGGGTAACCCGAATCCAAAGAAAGAATGAAATGAAAACGAAAACAAGTAAAAAATGAGTATTAAAAAAGATTACAAAAGTAAAAGTAGGCCAGCTTCCCCAACAAACCTAAAAACCTCACTACCGGGTTAACATGGTCCTGCCCCGAGCACAAAAGAGAGAGGATGACGCCGCCGCAAGACCCCAAGGCTGGAACACTCAATCAGGAAGTGTTGCACTGTCAAGGGGACTATTCAATCTCCAAAGGAGGGCTGAGGAGCCCCTCTCTATCAAATAGCCGGGATAAAACAGGGCAGTTTCACACCTTCTGGATATATCGGGATAACGCTACGGACGGACCACAGCTGCGTCTCCACGCATCTTGTTAGAATCAACGACGGTATCCCAACGTCGTTGCCAGACGTTGCCTGGAACGATGTTCCCGTCAGGAAGAGGGCAGCAAGCCGCAGTAGGACGGAAAACAGCGGAGTTTGTGGACTGGTCTACATCCTCATTCACTGTAATGACTACGTGGGGAGGTAGCCATCAGAACGCAACCAGCCGCCAGTGACGACAAATTAAAAGGAGTCGCTTTTAAACGTCTAAATCTAAAACTATGAAGACTCCAAATCTGAGTCCGCTCTTGGACTTGCTAAAAATACAAAAAGAGGGAAGAGAAGTGGGAAGTGTAAATATAATAAGAATCACCAATAAAATTTCGGAAAGTTCCTCAGTAAAAATAGAAAAATAAACAAAGTGACAGGTAAACTGCTACTGCACCGGAAATCCAACGCCAGCGTCGGACTTGGATCCGTCGGTAAAACTTGGAACCGAATCCGCATGGTAAGAACAATGCTCCAGGAAGAGACTTCATCAACAAGGATATCAGACTTGACACCCATAAAATAGGAAAAACGAAAGCCATGAAAGTCTGCCGTCCGAGACATCCAGTCCAGAGTAACCTGCAGGCTGCGCTCAACCACTGATATCCTGGTCACGACAAAAGAGATCGAGAAGTCGTTCACATATTATGGTCTCGAAATTCCAAGTGGAGGGCTAACACAATATCGTTAATAGCAACAGCGAAGAATTCCTCCACAGCTGAGAACACAGTCACGAGGACCCTAAACAGTGACCAGTCAGATTTGTACAGGTGCCTACGGGAAAATTATTGAATGCATGGTTAGGTCAACTGCACGCCCTTGACGATTGGTTAGGTTAAGTCGTGATAGTTTCGTTAAAACTAACGACTTAACCTAACCAATCGTCAAGGGGCGTACAGTTGACCTAACCGGGCATTCAATTATTTGAATTATTAACCGGGCATTCAATTCAGTTATCTGTAGTATTCTGACATGGTGTTTTTTTCTTAAATTTCCGGAAAAAAACAGGTACCCCAACTAGGATTAAATAAGAGGCGATTTATGTATGAGATCACGGGAAAAGTTACCTGAGTTAGATATAGGCAGACCTTTTAGTCCATGCACGAAAATAATTGTTTAGGTCTGATTCACTATTGATTTGTCTCCGTTGACCGATTTGCGTTTTTCTTTCGTGTACATAATGCTATTATGAACATATCACTGGTGGATATAATTTGGATACGCCATTTTTAAATTTTAGTACTCTTCAAATCGGTTACGTTTGAATTCCATAAGGTATTCATTCACGTACACGCCGGGTTTTCTTTTTATACACTGTGATACTATTTCGGTTTTTATTTCGGCGTTTTTAAGTGGAATTTAATAGACTTTTTCCAATTTTTACTCGGCTTTCTTAGTCCTCTTCATTCTATAATGACGTCCTGGTTGACGGAGTAATTTAGCTTGGACCACAGGGGAGTGATTAGTATTCTATTGCAGTCTTCATTTGCGGTTTTTGCCGGAGGTTGAAGTCCACTGTTAACTATCATATTTTCGTGTTTGTACTGGAGTGCTCTAATTTTGCATGCTGATCATTTTGCTTCGCTTCTAATTGATCATTTTTTGTCTTAGTTTGCTGACCTTCTATTTTAGTTAGGACATCTTTTTTCGTGACGACGTCTTTGATCGCGCCATGGTCTTTCCTTCGGTGCTGAGGAAATCGAATAGTTCCTGTTGTTTGCCAGGGCAAACGGGGGATGCCCTTAGCCCGTTATCGCTTCTTCTGGTGATGTGTCCACCCCTACTGTAGCGTTTTAGCACCCATTGTTCTTTCTTGGTTGCCCCCCCCATTCCTTTTTCTTCGTCCTAGTGGATGCTGAATTTCTTGTTTCAATTTTTGTTTTATTCACCATGGAAGAGCTTGGGCGCGGAGCGTGAGGAAAAAATTGTCTACTTTGCGTGGAGGTTCGAGTATTTTTGTATTTTTCCGAAAATACAAAAACTAGAATGTAAGATGAAATATTAATACATTTTATTTAAAAAAATTACGACAGCGACGACAATGTAAACCAAACAGATAGTTCACCTCAACTTTCGATAGGCTCACAAAAGCACTACAAAATCCTAAGTAGAGTAGTAGTAGTAGTAGTAGTAGTAGTAGTAGGAGGAGGAGGAGAAGGAGGAGGAGATTGTAGACGCTAATCGAGCAGGGAAATACTCCGGGGAGGATGTTAGGTAGGAGACAGGGAGTGCTGGAACTCTCGTTTCTCCTATCACTGTCCTCTTTAGCTGATCTTTTTCCGTGTCTCATCTACCTTGTGAGCAGCCCAGCATGCTCTCAAACACACTTCTCCTTCTATTCTTCACTACACATACATGCATTTTACACACTACACAATCTCTCTAAAAAAAAAAAATGGCATAATGAGCCTCAGAGACCTTGTTTTCGGCACTCTTTTATATAGGGGGACATTTTTTTGCGGGCGCTTGCCCTTGACTCCTCCTTTGTACATAAAAAAAAAAAAATTAAACCGGAAAAACAAAACATTAAGACATCGTACAATAAGTTTACATTAGCACTGCTACAAAGGAAGAAAAAATTAAGTAAAAAAATTATTAACACTAGAATGGTCAAAGAGGTCAATTTGACGTAGCTATCAAATTGATGCAGTGGTCAAATTGACCGCCTTGGCTATTCTAGTGTTAATAGATGTTACAACCATTTTTCATCTATTTTAAAGGTGTTTTTCATCCATTTTCTTGCGTGAAGTCGGGGCTCAGCAACACCAAGTATCTGAAACTCATTCGGAAACTCCTTGGCATATCTCGCGAAATCTCTGCCACGAATTCCTGAAAAGGGGACACCAGTATAAATACGTAGAATTATAGAGTCATTTAGAATTTAACAATAAGGATAACATCTTTTTCGAAATAACAAAAATATAAAAATAATGTATATGCGTTACACCCGCATTAATCTCTTCCAGAGATGGTGATAATGAAAATATAAGCGAGACAATTAACCTTGAGAGAAGAGTCTACCAACATGCATAATAATTAATGGGATAACAGTTGCTTAGTAAAGTATAGAGAACTTTAAGTAATAAAATTGACTTAAATAATCTGTATAATCCTAGCGAAAGTACCCACTGTTGCAGAATGAGAAATTTTAGAATAATTTTATTCATTATTACACTAACAATTTGATTTGATTTTCATATACTCCTTAAGTCTTTTATCGAATAGAAAATTCAAAAGTCTCGATATAATAACCTTCTTCACACATCAGGAAATTCCATTCGTATTATAATTAATTTATTAACCTACGCTTTTTATCTTTTCATTTTTTTGTGGCTTTCAAAGATTACAGTAGTCTTCCATACGAATACTTTTCTTCAATGTCGAAATTATTAATCCTCTCTCTCTCTCTCTCTCTCTCTCTCTCTCTATATATATATATATATATATATAAATTATATATATATCTCGGTGGGTAGTGGTTAGCGTCGCTGACTACATTAGCCCGGGTTCGAGACCCGACGGCAGCCGGCGCGCAGCAAAACCAGCTGTTCATCCTTCCACACAATAAAGGAAGTGGTTGGTAGATAAATGGGTACCCTAGGTGGCCTAGTGGTTACGACGCTGGGCTGCTGATGGGGAGTGGTTCGGATTCCACGTTAAACTGTAGGTCTAAGGTGGGGTGAAAAGCTTGACCTTCGTCAGAATGAACAATTCGGGCGGAAGCTAACCAAAGGTGTTATTATATATATATATATATATATATATATATATAATATATATATATATATATATATATATATAAAATGTTGATTTAAGTTAAACATATGAAATAAATAAATGATGGAAAGCCGCAGGGAAATGAAAAATGATTCCGGGTAACTTTAGTGTGTTCAATAGTACCTCTTGGGATCACCTGAAGATCCGTCACACGGGCCTTTTTTAGTTAGGTTTATAAGGCTAACACTACGAAATATCACGACCTAACCTAACCAATCGTAAGGTCAACTGTACGCCCTTGACGATTGGTTGGGTTAGGTCGTGATATTTTCGTTAGTTAGTCTTATAAAGCTAACTAAAAAGGCTGGGGTTGACGGATCTTCAGGTGATCCACATCGGATCTTGTTCCTTCACGAGGTGTACTGTTGAATACACTAAAGGTTTTTAAATCGTTTTTCATTTTTATTTGTGGGCGTACATTATATATAGGGTCAACCTTGGTTTAGCTTCTGCCCGAATTGTTCACTCTGACGAAGGTCAAGCTTGTCACTCCACCTTAGACCTACAGTTTAACGTAGAATCCGAACGACGCCACACCAGCAGCCCAGCGTCTTAACCACTAGGTCACCCAGTGTATGTTCTTAAAAAATATATTGTGTCCTACATTTCCAAATAAAAACAAGGGACTTCCATAATTCCTATATTTTAATAAAAAGAAATTAAAGACACCAATTATTTTTATTCTTACTATATAACGTATGAATTCCCTTATTATTATTATTAAAATGTAGTACGGTACACTGTATATACTGCACTGCGTTAGTCACTGACAGTGACTCTTTCTTCACTGACTAGTATCCGATAAATACTAAACTTAAAACCTGGGTTTTCCATGTACACGCACATCAAAACGGGATTGAGTTTTTGTTCCACTTCCAAAGTAAACTTAACGGCGGGGACTTAATTATTTAACTGGAAGTCATTCAAGTCACGTCTCATGGGACACATACACAAAATATCGTCGAGTACTGCAACCATGGGATGCCAGCCCCCAGCATTCTCGGAATGTAGTTATTTAAAAAGCTGCACATTGAAGAGGAGGGCGACAAGGGATTACCCATGGCCATCCAAAAACCTGTTGATAATATTGATCATTAAACGTGAAGTTGCAGTCTGTGATGCAAAGTTTAATGAGCACAAACAACGTGTACAGGTAGTGACAGGTCATACTTATACAATTTTGCAGAGAAGGTCAAGCAGTCGTCAATTGGCACTTTTGTGAACAAGAACAAACGTCGAAACTGACCAATCTATCGTTGGTTTTAATGCGTATATTATTCAGTTTTTCAGTAAGATGCATGGTAATTTTTTACACGCAAATGAAGGATAGTTTCGAGAATGGAGGATAAAATTTTGACAAAGCTATTTGGGGAGTTTGTAAATAATAGAATCCACAGAGCTAATAATAGGGCGCATATAGGGTTGCCAGGTTTGTGGGTTTTTATGAGACCGTAAAGGTAAGAAAGAGAAGGCGAAGTGTGAAAAGCGGAATTAAGCCCTTACGATTTTTTTGAGAATACGTTTCAAGCCCAATTGAATGATTTGATGACGTCATCCTGCGGGTTGCTCCTAAGCTTTCTGTGTGCGGGGTCATGGAGAGGCTCGTTCATTTTCCTAATGTAATCAGCTTGGTCCATAATACTATGGTTAGACATGTCGCTTTAGTAATAGCAAGGGCTTTTTTCCGCTCGATCCTGTTATTTGAATTCTTTTCAGGTCATATTTAGATAAAAAAGATCAAGGCGCTAAACTCTAGTAGCTATTCCACGTGAATTTGCATGCTCCTCCTCCAATATTCTCTGCACCATTTCATATTAGTTTTGGTTTCTTTGTGAACTATATATTTGTATACTCTTAATCTAGTATTAATCTTCAGTGTTTCTGAGGATGTCATTAGGCGAAAGCACTTGAACATTATTTCGGTTTTAATTTTCCTCCGTGGTATTTCATCATAACTATATATATATATATATATATATATATATATATATATAATATATATATATTATATTATATATATATAGTGCAATAGATGTGTCCCTTGGGGAAGCGGAGACGTATAATGAAGAATAAAACCAGACACTTCGGCGGCGCTGATTGGGGGTCATTAGGCAGTATTTCTGTGACTTCCCATGGAATGATTACTGCTTCCGTGTGCCGGGGCCCTTCAGAGTGTGCTGAGCGCATCACGGAGGCGATTCTCTCGGGCATGAAGGCGTACATTCCTCATTCTATTCCTACTACTAATGCTAAAAACCCTTGGTTTAACTTTAATGTTCTAATTCTATCCGCAATAGAGAAAGAGGTTTTCAGTACTGTCGCTATCCAACTCCTGACTCTCACTCAGCTTATATTTGCCCCGGAATCGTGCAACATCTTCTTTGACTCGCCCAAAAACTCCTTCATCCGACAAAAATGTGAAAATCTATCTAATTCTAATTCTTCTCGCTCTTTCTGGCATCTAACTAAGAACCTCTCAACAACTTTACCCTCTTCGTTCCCTCCTCTTTTTCCATTCTGACGGCTCAGTTGTCGTCTCTTCTCCTGACAAAGCTGAACTCTTCGCTCAAACTTTCGCTCACAATTCAACCTGGACGATTCCGCGCGCTGTTCCCTCCATCTCCTCCCCCTTCTGACTTTATTACGTCTGAAATTAGGCAATCTTCCAAAGATGTTTTTTCTCACTATCTGGGCTCAACTCTAGGAAGGTTGTACGGTCCTAATAGTGTTCATCCTGTTGTTCTTAAGAACTGTGCTTTAGTGCCTGACACCCTGCGTAGGCAAACTCTTTCGTCTTTATCTCTCATCTGGTACTTTTCCTTCCTGCTGGAAGTTCGCTTTCATTCAGCCTGTCCCAAAGAAGGGTGACCGCTCTCAATCTTCCAACTATCGTCCAATTGCTTTAATTTCTTGCCTTTCCAAAGTTTTTGAATCTATCCTTAATAGGAAGATTCTTAAACACCTCTCTTCTCACAATCTTCTTTCAGATCATCAGTATGGGTTCAGCAAGGGACGCTCTACTGGCGATCTTCTTGAATATCTCTCTGACTCTTGATCATCCTCCTTTCGGGATTTCGGTGAAACTTTTACTATTGCGCTAGACATATCAAAAGCTTTTGATAGAGTCTGGCAAAAATCTTTAATTTCCGAACTCTCCTCCTTCGGTCTCTAGCCTTCTATTTGTTCCTTCACCTCTAATTTCCTTTCTGGCCAATCTATAGCTCCGGTTGTAGATGGCCACGCTTCTTCTCCTAAAGCTATTAACAGTGGCATTCCTCAGAGTTCTGTTCTGTCACCCTCTTTTCCTTTTATTTATTAATGATCTTTTAATTCGCATTTCCAGTCCTATTCACGCTATGCCAATGATTCCACTCTTCACCTCTCCACCCGTTTCCCAAGCGTCCCTCACAGCAGTCACTTCATGATTCGCGTAGGACAGCTATGGGACACCTGACCACTAATCTTCTGCTATATCTGAATGGGGTAGAGAAAACCTTGTGGCTTTCAATGCCTCAAAACTCAGTTCCTCCATCTGTCTACTCGTCACAATCTTCCACACGACTATCCCCTTACCTTCAACAACACACAACTCAATCCTTCCTCTTCTCTTAACATTCTTGGCGTTTCCTTTTCTCGCGATCTTTCCTGAAAAGATCGCACATACTCTCTTTCTGAAACAGCTTCTAAGAGGTTAGGTGTGCTGTACCGTCTCCGCTGTTTTTTCACCCACACTCAGTTGATGTCTTTGTACAGAGGTCTTGTTCACCCCTGTATGGAGTATGCTTCTC
>JAJOZX010000153.1:1942500-1945722 GCA_023014485.1 Bathynomus jamesi
CGCTTGAGCACCATTTTGTGTTTCCTTTCCTTCGTGGTTTTATTCATCATATATATATATATATATACAGGGTGTCCGAGAATTATCTGTACAAGTTTTGGCTGTTATTAAAAGTCAACCATGAAGTGTAGAAATTTCAGTGTTGTCCCATTTTACAGAGAATCTCATTACGTTTTTTCTGATACCAAGTTTTGACAAATTTTTTAGAAATTCCAGTGTGTCCGAAACTTATCTGTACAATTTCATCTTTTAATAAAATTCTTGATAACACACGTAAAATTCTTAAACAAGATTATTTAGAATCTGTATTTTCAAAAGTTTCTCTTATTAAAGTAACGTTGTTACAAACATTCGATATGTGCACCATCACTGATTCGCAAAACATCCAATCGATAATCCAAATGTTGCCATGTACGCTGCAGCATATCCACATCAATTCGCGCAATAGCAGCTGTGATTCTTGCTTTTAAATCATCAATGTCTGTCACCCGCGTACAAAAAAGAAAAAACTTGTCAAAACTTACCAGAAAAAACTTAATGAGTTTCTCTGTAAAATGGGACAAACTGGAATTTCTACACTTCATGGTTGACTTTTAATAACAGCCAAAAATTGTACAGATAATTCTCGGACACCCGGTATATATATATATATAATATATATATATATATATATATATATATATATATATATATAAGGAAGAGATTTAGACACCAATCGACCAGGGAAGTACTCGGGGGGGGGGGGGGGGGGGCACGTACTAAGACCGCCGTTTCTTTTGTCACTGTTAGAGGCGGAAAGAGTACCAAAATTTTGGAGTTGGACGAGTACGAGTACGAGTACGATTATGAGTACAGTATTTTTTGAGTGGTCGAGTACGAGTACAAGTATGCCTTTTTAGTGCTTGAGTACGAGTAGGGTTTTTTTAGTGTTCGAGTACGAGTACGCGTTTACCTAACTATTCAGTAATAAAACACGACATGTTTTTCACAAATTTTTTTCGCTACAGAAGTTGCCACTTAGTTATTAATAATATTACAAATGTAAAGTATTGCCTAAAAATATAGTAAATAAATCTGAAAATATAAACCATATTGAAATTAAAGTTGTAAACTGTTGCTTTCATGGTACACTCGGAGTCTAGAACAGATCCTCATATTTGAAATTAATTTCAGTGCAAGTACGATTACAGCGATTTCATATTATATCGAGTACGAGTATGAGTACGATTACGGCAATTTAAGATTACTTCGAGTACGAATATGACAAAAAACCGTACTCGAGTAGTGATGTACTCTTTCCACCTCTAGTCACTGTCCTCTTTAGCTGATCTTTTTCCGTGTCTCATCTACCTGTGAGCAGCCCAGCATGCTCTCAAACACACTTCACCCTCTATTCTTCACTACACATACATGCATTTTACACACTACTAAATCTTTCCAAATCAAAAAAACGATAAGGTGAATCTTGTAGACCTTGATTTCGGTTCTCTTTCTTTACGGGTGCTCCCCTTTGGCTCTTCCTTCCTACATATATATAGATAGATAGATAGATAGATAGATATATGAACACACGATTTTACATAATACAAAAATGCCCCACCAGGGTTCGATTCTAGCACTTCTTGAGCAGAACACGAGGGCGCTGACCTTACGATACGAAAAGGTAACCGTACAAATTAGTACAACCTGGCGTATATTTCAATATCCGAAAAAATATATTATATAGGGATGGCCAAAAGTCGCGATCGAGTCGTATAGAATGGTTGATAAAAGAATGAGATTTAACTTTGAAACATTTTTTATTTAAACCAAAAACAAGAAAAAACATTACAGATGGAGCTGAAATTAAATAAAAAGATATCTTGATGCTTATACTTCCAATTGGTCTGTATGGATACCATCGTTATCAACGCATAATTACATTCGAGCACTAACGTCCGCATATTTCTGCGGTCTCGCACATCATTTGACATCTAAAACAGATCTGGTTGTGAAAGTTTTTTTTCTGCAGTTTATGTAAATTTGCCTCAGTTGGAGCTGCTTTATTAAAACGCATTGCAAAGTCTTTTCTTATACCATTGTTTTTACCAGTACGTTGTTTTTTGTGAACCAAACCCTCACAACAAGACGCTCCTCAATTGTAAAGGAACTTGTATCCGCCATGTTGAAGGGTTGATAGCCTGCGCCATTATGAAGTTTGTTTACATACCACATAGCCGAGGCTCGGCAGAAGGTGATTATCATAGGCCTAGCTGCTTTTATTTGGCAAATTTATGTGGATTCCATTGTAAATATTCTTTGGAACACATTCTTCATTTCTAATTCCTGTATGTTTCTAAACAACCCGATCGCGACTTTTTGCCATCCCTGCATATATATATATATATATATATATGTAAAGAACGACGCTTGTGTACAAGAGCGTTCCGCACAAGATGAGGAGGGAGGATGAACAAATGAAAAATGAGGTACCACCCTGGAATCGAACCCGGGATCATCTGATTGCCGGTCAGATATGCTATCCACTACACCATGGACCTCGATCAATCAGAAGTCGTAATTCTCCTACATACGAGCAGAAACCAATGCCCTGAGGGGGCTCCTTCGCATGCCGTACATATATATACATTTTAACTGCAAACAACACACCGTATAATTAATGTAAAGAACGACGCTTGTGTAGAAGAGCGTTCCGCACAAGATGAGGATGGAGGACGAACAAATGAAAAATGAGGTACCACCCGGGAATCGAAACCGGGATACTGTGTGTTATTTGCAGTTAATATATATATTATATATATATAATAATATATATATATAAGCCTAGGCCACTAGTTCCTTTTCTCTATGTTGGTATATCAAAAGAGAATCTATTTTATTACTAACCTGCACCGACTATGATCCCTTTTACTGTTAAAGAAGAAGTCTTCTCACTTTTAATCTTAGATAGTGTAGTGCGAAACCAATCCATACTTCAAAAGATTAAACTGTAAAAATTAAATTAATTCTTAAAGAAACACATTACAAATATTCACAAACCCATAGAATTTCTTGATCCACAACACTTATATCAGTATTATGAGTGAACAGTAAATATACACGGTTGCACCTACTCGGAACATCTGTGCGCATCATTCTCAATGCCAACACATTCGCAAGAAGTGAAGTGTAAACATACTGTATATAAGCAGAAAGTACACTTTGTATAAAAGCTCTACCGAT
>JAJOZX010000154.1:1367500-1377500 GCA_023014485.1 Bathynomus jamesi
TGAGATGTGCCACTTGTATATTCTTATGATTACACTTCAGGCAACTAGGCAAGTGCTCAGGAATCGTGTAGAGTAAGCTAGTTTCTGTAATATTTATAATATTTTGAAATGTGAAATTTAATGGATCACATCACCTCAAATTCTGTTCACACGGATAAGAAAGAGTATTTTAGCAAAATCTAACAGAATATGTAATGTTATGTTCTTCTCAGGAGCACTACTGAAATACTTGGAAAAGCCATCCTCAGCAAAGCCTGATGAGCATCATGAGCCAACAGCAGGACCATCCTCTATGCAACCTCAAACACCGGTAGAAGTAGAGCCTGATGAACCAACAAGTGGTCCATCTTCTGTTCAGCTTCAAACACCACACACAGGCAGGGCCGGATTAAGCATTGTTAGGGCCGGGACAATGAATATTTTCAGGCTGGTGTCACTAGAAAAACATTAGAAAAACACAATTCTTTACCTGATACATCATACATGAGTGATGTGATCAGCTGACTGGGATCGATCAACAGAAAACGAAACAAAAACAAAGATGTGATTACAGAAAATGTATACTTTGTTCACATAAATGGGATACTAAACTAGGTTTTGTAGAAGTGGAATCTAGAATTTTTTTTTCTTCCTCACGGTCGACCAATTATTTCAACAGTAGATTATAGCGTTTACATAGTTTCTTGGGGTCGGTCAGCATCTAGGGCCGGGGGCAAATGCCCCCTTTGCCCCCATTATAATCCGCTACTGCACACAGGCATTTCTACTCAGCAACAAGAACCAAGATCTGCTCCACCGCTTGATCCATATGACTGGCCAGTTGTCCTGTCAGATGCCTTGAAGACAGATCTGGTGTCTCGAGGACCATTTCAAATCAGTCCAGATTTCACATTCCCTAAAAGAGGACGGTAGAAGCTTTCATCACCATTACATGTACAGAACATTAATTAATGGGGAAGAAATAAAGCGAAGCTGGCTGATGTATTCTAGAAGGAATGATGCTCTTTATTGCTTCTGCTGCAAGTTGTTTTCAAGGAAGTTGTACAAACTAATTACGGAGGGACTTTCAGACTGGATAAACGTTGGTTCGCTTCTGAAAAGCCATGAAAATAGTTCAGAACATGCAGATAACATGGCAACATGGAAGGATCTGTAACTGCGGCTAAAAACTGGGAGGACCATTGACCAAACTGAAATGTCATTAATGGAGGTAGAGCGAAGACGCTGGCGAGATGTTCTCACACGTCTTGTAAGTATAATCCAATCACTGGCAGAGAGAAACCTTGCTTTCAGGGGGTCTTCCTCTAAATTGTACAATGTACAATCGAGACAATGGCAACTTCTTGAAGGAGGTTGAACTGCTTGCCAAATTTGATCCAGTGATGAAACAACACATCAACAGTCGAAAGTGGCCAATATAGTCATTCAAGTTACCTTGGAAACATCATTCAAAATGAGCTCATTGGGTCCATTAGTGGGAAGATCTTAGATGCCATTGTTGCAGAAATAAAACAAGCTAAATATTACTCACTCATTTTAGACTGCATTCCAGACATAAGCCACCAAGAATAATGTCGATTATTATCAGAACTGTTAAAATGGGTGAAGTATCAGAAATAAAAGAATACTTCTTGGGCTTTCTTGAGGCTTCAGAAAGTACAGGCCTGGGTTTATCAGTTCTGATTCTGAAGAGACTAGATGAACTGAATATTCACTTTGATGACTGCAGAGGACAGTCATATGACAATGGTGCAAACATGAAGGGCAAGAACAAAGGTGTTCAGGCAAGGTTATTAGAGAAGAACTGTTGTGCACTCTATGTTCCATGTGGGGCTCACACTCTGAATCTTGTAGTGGTTGATGCAGCTAAAGCTTCCACAGATGCCATCAGCTTCTTTGGCAACGTACAAAAATTGTACAACCTTTTTGCAGCAGCTACACAGAGATGGACAATCCTAAAGAAGCACGTGAACATAACACTCAAGTCTTGGAGTGAAACCAGGTGGGAGAGCCGGCTTAAGAGCATTGAGGCTGTGCGATACCAGAGCCACAACATCAGAGAGGCCCTGTTGGAAGTCAGAAACAATGCCACAGATGCCATAGCCAGGACTGAAGCACAAGCACTTCCAGAGGAGGTAGGGTCTTATCGCTTTCAGATTTGCACCACCATGGTGGTGGGTATGGTGTTTTAATGAGCCTCAGAGACTATCAAGGCCTAAAATATTAAGTGTGTATAGCTATATTTTCTAAAAAATATATATTACCTAATTGTAAATCCTATATCTTTACAGATCAAAATACAATGGTTCGGCACTTGAAATACTGCCAGGACCCTATTCAAAAACACAAGAAACGCATAACAATCAATCTTAGAAAAGTGACTGATGTACTTGTTGAAAAATGTGCTGGAAGAGTGAAAAAAAAGACTCATTGTTGTGTGTGAACTGCTGGACACTGATAATGAAAAACCCCACTATACTTAGTACCACTGAAAACAACGAGTCTGAGCAGGATTCAAATGAATCATCTACTATCAGTGGCTTGAGTAACATCTCTTCAATTCAAGATCTGGACAATGACAGTGATTGCTTGATAAAGGAAAATCCTTCAACTTCAGTTGAACCAGTTCTAGCATTTCTGGACCAAACACCAGTTAAAAAAAGTAAGTAATAAATTAATATAATAACTTATACTTTACTACAAGGTCTGTTTGATCTACTATATAGCCAATTATATAGCATTTAAGGTACTATAATTAATATTTAATTACTAATATTCAGGTGTGTGAAACCTTTTTTTTCTGTTCTTTTCAGAAGGGCTGTCATTAAGCCAGAAAAAGCGCAAGGCTCGTGGTAAGCTATCATCTGCTCAGAAACACCTGAAGGAGAGGCTAGAACTCAGTTATGGTGTTCAAATTACCGAGGAGGTAAGTGATACTTCAAAACCTGAAACTAAATCTGAAAAACATCTAGACAAATTAATGAATGAATTGAAACAGTCATTCCTGGAGAGCAAACGTCACCATCACAAACTACAAATATTGACACTCTCACCATACACAATTGAAAAAATAGCTAGTTTCTTTCAAACTACAACATACATGGTGAAAAGAAGCCGTTCACTTAAATCAGAACATGGAATCCTTCCGAAGATTCCACTAATGAGCAAAGGAAAAGTGATATCTGAAGAACACAAAGATATAGTTAGAAGATTCTATGAGTCAGAAGAGGTTAGTCGTATGTGTCCTGGCCAAAAGGATTGCGTGAAAGTTATCAGTGCTGAAGGTGCAATGAAGGTGCAAAAATGATTGGTCCTCGGGAATTTAAGAGAGATGTTTGAACTATATAAAAATGATGAAAAGAATCCCAAAATAGGATTTTCCACATTTGCAAAATTACGGCCATCATATTGTGTGCTTGCCGGTAGTGGTGGGACTCATTCTGTCTGTGTCTGCACATACCATCAAAATCCAAAATTGCAGCTGGCTGCATTGGGAGAAAGAGGTCTTTCATACAAGGATCTTATGGACTACAGTGTCTGCAGTACAGAAAGAGAGACTTGCATGATGCAACTTTGCAATGATTGCCCAAGAGAAGAGGTGTCCTAGATTTTCTTGAGTTACTTGACAGTGTGAAATCAGCTCCAAATGAAATATCTTACAAGCAATGGGTGACTGTTGACCGTTGTACAATGGTTGATAAGGTGGAGCCACTTCATGAATACTTATCATCCCTAAGCATGAAAATATCCCGCATGGTTCGTCATCACTTTGTTGCTCAGCAACAATCACAGTACTTCAAGCAGTTGAAAGAAACACTACCACCTCAGAGCGAGGTAGTTATAGTAGGTGATTTCTCTGAGAATTATTCTTTCATTGTCCAGGATGCTGCCCAAGGGTTTCACTGGGACAATTCACAGTGTACAGTTCACCCTTTTGTCATCTATTATAGATCATCTGCAGACCAGGAACTTAGCCATTTTAGTGTCTGTTTCTTATCTGCATCACTAAAACACAACACTATAATGGTTTACTCATTCATATTGAAGCTTATGACATATGTTAAATTCAGATGCCCACAATTGAAGAAGGTGCACTATTTCTCAGATGGATGTGCTGGCCAATATGAACAGATACAACTTCACAAATCTCTGTTACCATGAAGAGGATTTTGGTCTGTCTTGTGAATGGCACTTCTTTGCTACATCCCATGGCAAAAATGCATGTGATGGGATTGGAGGAACAGTGAAAAGAGCTACTGCTCGTGCCAGTTTGCAGAGAACTACAGAGAGGCAAATTCTTACACCAGAACACATGTTTCAGTTTTGTGAAGAAAACTTGAGCAAGAAGATAAATTTTTTCTTTGTAACTACAGCTGATTTGAAAGATGCAGAAGAACGGTTGGAACATCGATTCAAGGATAGTAGGGCTATTCCTGGAACTCAGAAATATCATAGATTTGTTCCCCTAAACAAGGAAGAACTGATGGTGTATCCCATTTCAAGTGGCATTGGAGAAAAGAAAAGAATAAGGAAAAGTCATTTTACTAATGAACCTGCAATGCTTGGTAACCTAAAATGTGTCAAACTAGGAGAGTATGTTGGCTGCATTTATGACATGCAAGTTTGGTATGGAATTGTGGAGGAATATTGTGAAGAGTTTGATGATTTCACTGTGAACTTTCTACATCCCTCTGGGTCATCAGGATCAAGTGCATATTATTATCCATCAAACAAGGATTCATGTGCAGTGCCAGGACATCATATATTAACTGTAATGAGTTGTCCTACCCTAAGAGGAGGCAGCAGAATTCAATACATTTTTCCACAAAAAGAAATTGATGAGAGCATCGAGCATGCAAAAATTGTATTAGGCTAGCACATGAATCCTCTAAGTAGGTCTTCCCCTTTCACTATTATAACTATTATTGCCAGTGTAGATTAGCAGTGAAATACAATTTTACATTTTTTGCCTTTGTTTTTATATCTATAAAAAAATGTAATTTTAATTTCTATAGGTCAAATTATGAGCTTAAGTGTGAAAAAATAGGTAGAATTGACGCACAACTTATGAATATGGTGTTCACTTATATGTTAGTTACATGAAAAATACTAACATAAACAAACTTTTTTTTGCTGATTCTAATAGCCAATGCCTATGCCTTCATTTTTTACATTTAAAAAAAAAATTCTCATTTGATACCCCAGAGGTCAAATCGTGACCTCAAATTTTGGTTACAGTGTAACTTTTTTATTTTTCAACCTAGAGTTCTAAAACTTGCATATTTGGATTCCTTGTCGTTTTCTGATTCTAAATATATATACTTTTATATAATTGTGACCATTATTACCCAAGTTATGGGTCGCCAAATGTTAGTGACCCCACAAGTGACCTCAAATTTCCCGAGGTCATATCTCTTGAACCGTTGGTCGGATTGACCTTATAATTTCAGAAATGGATTCAGGGCCCACAAACTCCCTATAAACCAAATTTCAGCAAAATCTGAGAGATGAGGGTGTTAGGCACTGGTTGTTCTGACAGAGAATGACCCAAGCATCAAACAGGACGTTGGCAGGGAGATTTCATATGATGATGTTATTGATGATTTCGCCCAGAAAAAATCTGAGGCAAAAATTTTGAAGATACAAACTGTTCTGTATAACTGTTAGCTATTAGACGATTGTATCGTAGAGTTAGTAATTGTTTGGTAGTTGATAATTGCATTATTTTTTTTATACATAGTTCTGTGTCATTTATTTTAAATAATGTATAAGCTAATTTTCAGGAATTTCATGAGTATTTTTTCTGTTTGTCTTCTGAAAGTACATATTTGTTGTTTTGGACATAAATGTTTCATTAAAATTATTTCGTAATTGTTTTTTATTAACACAGCCATTTTCTGTATGTGTGCGCTGAGGTGATGTAGTAAGACGAGTTGGTGGATGGAGGGGTGGGGGGTATACTGCTTAGGGCTCCCTAATGGCTAGAAACGGCCCTGCGGGGCACAAAAAAAATTAAGTGGTGGGCCGTGGGTCACGCAAGTGCTCTTGTATATGAACCTAATTTTTTTTAAGCGAATGTTCAAATGAGAACATTCTTGCAATGAAGAAAGTTTTGAATATATTAAATTCTCTTTTCCTTCTCGGGTATGAATGATCGGCTTATGATCGTGGAATAATAAATAATAATAATAATAATAATAATAATAATAATAATAATAATAATTTGTAGTTCTGTATGAGTAATAATGAAAAATAATGTTTTTAGGATCAGAGCTGGGCACTTGCGGCATATTTTGCGGTACTGCGGTACTACCGCACTACCAAACCGGTACCAAACCGGTACGCGGAAATTTGAATGCGGTAGCAGTACTGCGGTACTTTCAGCGATCCTTTGCGGTACTGCGTTATGCGGTTCCGGTTTGCGGTTTGCGGTAGTACCGCAGTACCGCAAAATATGCCGCAAGTGCCCAGCTCTGTTTAGGATCAATTATGTTATATTTCCTTTGTACATATTTATTTTTTAGGATTAACTCGGGAATAGATGGTGGGAAAGAAACGTAAGAATAAGTAGGGACAGAAAATGGATTGAGTTAAGGTCAAATGTATGGAGAAAACTGTCATCACGATATTGAGGGATTTTTAAAATAAACAAGAAAATTGTAAGGTTTACCAAATAAATGAGTGAGATGGTGCAAACTTTCAAAACTCGCTCTATGGAAGTTTCATATGAAAATAAAAAAAAAGAGAGTACATTTCATTTCCCAAAATGTTCATCATTTATAAAATTTGACGCATCTACCACCTACTGTACATTAAGCTCTGAAATCTTATTCACGGAACTACAGCCCTCGCATTTGAAAAAGAAAAACCTTAATAAAATAACCGTTGGTAGGCCCTATCTTCGATATTACAGTAATTATGTACTGTTTATGCTTCACCAGTAACTTAAGATAAAGTTTGCTACAGCTGTCGCATCCACCTTTGCCGCAACACTGTATGTATGGTGAGGTTATTAATTTGGCTAAATAGGTTTATTGATTGATTAAGCATAATCTTGACACCAGATCAAAATGATGATTCCACTATGCTTCTTAAAATATATAAGAATTCCTATATTTCCAAATACGCGAAAATTTTATAATTCCCATATAACTCCAATTATAGGACACTATTCTTACTTAATTTCTAATTATTATAGCAATGAGTCAATAATGACGCGGGAAATTAATAGTAAACTTGTATACGTTCCATTCGGTTTTCAAATGGTACAAACACCTTACCGTACGTTTACTTAAGGATATAATTAAAAGAATGCTCTATTCCAACACTGACAAAAAAAAATTCGTAAAAAGTAATCATTTGATAAAGTTATTCACGCACACCTTGAAAAAAAAATTAATAATAATTTATTGCTAATAAAAAAATATAGGAATCACAGGACACGTGGGAACCCCACATAAACGAACCATTCTGAGGTTAGACAACCTGTGCAGTGTGTTGGGAGTTAGAGGTTCGCTCCTCCTCTCCTATATAGAAAAATCAGTTTACAAAGAAACTAAATAGCGGTTTATAGTTTCAATAAATCATCTGTTATAGGTTGGAAAAGCAAAAGAATATTCTGTATCTGTATTTTAAAGGTAACATCCACGTCCCATATCCTCCCCCCAAAAAGGAAGCGAGGGGTTGAGTCCCAGCCTGGGATACCTTAGCCAGAGTCAATTAAAGGGTGATGGCCATGGTGACGTCAGACACAGGAAAGACAATCGCCTAGTTCTAAGCGGCACTGGGGATCAGACCCACGATTCAGCGGAATATCAGTGCACTAACTGATTGAGCCACGAGACGCTCGTGTATATTTTAAATATATAGAATAGATTTTCTTTTAATTAAATGCTGACTTAATGGCTACAACAGAGGCTTAACTATTTTCAACTTCTTTTTTATTTCAAATCAGAAACATTGATAAGTATATAGCCAATAAGCAAACTTGCTAAATGTTATAAAAACAAAGATTTTATGTTAAAGTTAGGCTTAGGCCATTGAACAGGAATCACCAATTAATTTTCTGTGAGGTCTACTTAGGTGTTTCTGTTACTCTACCGAGGTCCATTACCCACTTTATTTTCCCCTCCCCAGAGGGGTTTCATTACCTGTCACACATTATTTTATTAAAATCAACTTAAAATCACCATTTTTAACATCTTGAATGAAAAACTAAATTTGAACTTTACAAAAAGGATTAAGTAAGTTTGATTTTGATTATTTCAAAATGTAAAAGCTTGTCTATATAATAAGTTTAAGAGTTTATTGGTGACTCCAGTAGTATGGGTGCAAGAATGTTGCAATGAGATAATGATCAATGTTGCAAAGGGGTTATGCAATGAATGGGGAGGGGTATGCAACACCAATGTTGCAAAGGGGTTAGGGTTATGCAACAACACAATGCTGCCAAGGGGGAGAGGGGAGGGAGCTTCGAGGGGAGAAGGGAGGATGACCTCCCCCCAAAGGGGTAGCCATAACCTAAGAGAGGAAGAGAAAGGAAACGGAGGAGGTCTTTGGGGAGAAAGTGGGATGTCCTCACCCCCAAAGGGAAACCTAACCTAAGCCTTAACCTAAGAAGGAAGGAGAGAGTTCTTTATTCCACCAGAGTCTGACGCATTATGAGCGTCCAGGGGCTAAGCAGGTGTTATATAGAGGATCGTGAGTTGCCAGATATCACTTATTTATATATGGAGGTTACCAGATACTACCATTTATTTTAATTGTTCAGGTATACCTTATTAGGTTGAGTTGGTAGATACCAACACTTATTTATTTATTTATTAAAGGCAAGACCGACTTTCTCCTTAAAGTTATTCAGCAAAAGAACTAATTATTTAAACGTCGTTCAACGTAATATTAATAATAAAAGAAATACACTAGACAATTGGCTTAGCAAAAGAAATAGTTCCAATAACATATTCTCTAAGAATAATATTCAATTTACCTATAATTCGCTTTCATTTATTCTACCTTAGAATGTATACTGTCTATTTACTTTTGACAATCCTTTCTATATAGTGTCCAAAGTGAATGATAAAACAAATTCCAGCAGAAAAAAATAACAATACACACCTTATATATATATATATATATATATATATATATATATATATATATATACTACTCAAAAGAAGTTAAGGGTCAAAAATATTTGTGCATATAAATATAAGCTAACGAGCTAAAATGGTGACAACTAATGACAAAATAATTCTTTGATGGCTCAAGAACAGAAAACACAAAACAAAAACTTTTGATTAGACACTAGTTTATTACCCTGATGAAAAAAAGTCATGCACCCCCCAAAATGATGTTCACACAAGTCGCAGAAGCTTCAGTAACTGGTGTAGCCACCGTTAGCATTCACACATTCTTGACAACGTTGGCGCATGCTGTTCATCAGGCGTTGGAAATAACATTGAGGGATCGCTTGCCATTCTGCGACTAATTGCTGAGCCAGTTGCTGGAGGTTGACAGCAGGGATGTGATGTGATCGAACTCGCTGCCCTAGTTCATCCCACGCATGCTCAATGGGTGACAAGTCAGGTGAATATGCAGGCCAATCCATGTGCTGAACGTTCTGCTCCTGCAGGAAGTTGGTCACCACCCTGGCATGATGAGGTCTTGCGTTGTCATCATGGAACTAAGCTCCTGGTCCAATCCGCTGCAGAAGTGGAATTACCAGAGGTTGAACAATCTCATTGAGATAACGCTGACCAGTCAAATTTCCATTGATGACGTACAGAGGGGTTCTGTGGTTCATGGATATCCCTGCCCACACCATCATACTTCCTCCTCCAAATGGTAGACGTTGAGCAACGTTGACATCAGCAGATCTCTCTCCTTGACGACGATAAACACGAGCCCGGCCATCATTGAACTGGAGCGAGAAGCGTGACTCATCTGTGAACATTGTCTCTGCCCACTGACCACGGTTCCACCAGATATGACGTCTGCACCA